>JABWDY010026610.1:9859-23186 GCA_013358455.1 Thalictrum thalictroides | reverse complement strand
TATTATTTTGTTTATTGCATTTTACTTTAAGTTCTTACTTTCTGCAATTTCTTTTCAAGTTATTTAAATTCTAGCTTTTACTTCTTGCAATTATTTTTCGTTCTTAATTTCTAACAATTTTAATTGTTATATTAAGTTTATTTTAGCTACCATTGCATCAATTGGTATCAAGAGCATTAGTTTTAGATTATTTAGAAATGATCCACCACCTCTCCACCACCACCTTCAAGTTTGTTTTAAACCATGATTCTCACAGAGGAAGATAAAAATTTCTTTAGAGTTTTGTTTCGGGATTCGTTGAATACATTATTTGGCAAACAAGAAGAAAATTTTCGTCAACACATGGTTGAGATCAAGAAAACTCTTGGTGTAGATGAAGAATCAACAAGCAACAAGAATCTTGATGAAGTGAAGGCGATTATCCAAGACATCCATGAATAAACAATCCATACACCTTCCACCACCCCACTACCTATAGTTTCTACAACCAATCTTGCCACACCTATCATTCTTGTGTTACCCAATGAAGTCGTTTCCATCATTGTTAAAGAAGAAAAAAAGGTTTTCAATGATGAGTCATCATTTTTTTTATGAAGATCCTTCAACCCTTGTGGCCGAAACTGATGATAAAACACATGTTTTTAAGAACAAAGAGAATTATCACGTTTAGTTTCCTACGAAAAATTTCTTTTCTCTTAAAGTTCATCATTATGATTTTATTGCATTGATCGAATTCTTTCAAAGCAAGTTAATTTTCTTATCAAAGTCAAAGGTTCAAAAGGTGAAACGACAACATCAAGAAAAATTCACATGAGTACATGTTCTTCAAAATATCTTTTCTTATGGAGCGGACGATATCAATACAACCTAAATTCGAGGACGAATTCTTTTGAAAAATGAGGAACTAATGCAGGACATAACACATATCTCAATTGGTTTCCTATTTGGGTTTATAATTTATTTAAAAACTATTATATAAGGATTTAGGTTATTAAATTGTTATTTTCGTTTTTATTATTTAGATTATATTTAGAAGTGTCTAGAAGTCTTATTTAAGTAACAAGTTCCCTAAAAGTACTACATACCTTAAGTAACAAGTAATTCAAGTTCTAGTAGGTTTCCTAATTGTCTTAAGGGAGTTATCTATAAAAAGAGATCCAAAAACGAATTTGAGAGATATACATTGATTATTGAAGAGTCTATTATTTTGTTTATTGTCTTTTACTTCAAGTTTTTAACTTTCTGCAATTTCTTTTCAAGTTATTTAAATTTTAGTTTTTACTTCTTGCAATTATTTTCCGTTCTTTCAATTTCTAACAATTTTAATTCTTAGATTAAGTTTATTTTAGCTTCCGCTGCATCACCTTAACTCTTGTATTCTACGTATTGCTATTCAATTCTTCAGCATCTTGTTGAGGAAGATGGCTTTGGGTTCCTTGGCTAAAGAGGTGTGATGGCCTATGTAACATGGGCTAAGGGATGCCACCCAGTCAGACGGTCTGAGATCCATGTAATGAGGCCTGATCACCCCACTTATTATCTCAAGTACTCTCTGATATATTATTAGTGATTACCATACTTTATTGAGCAGTCATTATACAATATTATAAGATGTAAAGCACAGATACATGTAGATAGGTTCCCGAGCCTTTGAAAAGAATGAGTAACATACCTTATCGAACAGTCCAACAATGACGACAGGTAATGCTGTAAAGATAACATTGTATAATGACTGGAACCAATCATCATAAAATCTCTGACCAGAAAATCCAGTTTGGAAGGTGAACCAAAATTGAGTCAAAGTAAATGTAAGATTTTTGTAAAAGAAGTATGTCACCACCTGCAAAAAATGAAAGGCACATTCTGTAATCTCCCCACCAAACGTCAATATAACTTTTTATTTAGGCATAGAAGATTATTAAACCTTGCATATCCTGAGATACGACCATCTGCCATGCACAAGAAGTAAATCACTAAGAAAACGGAACTGTGCAATTGCAAAATCACTAGCCATGACTGCTTGCATTCCTTCCAACCCACTAATGCCAATGCCAACATGAGCAGCTTGAATCATGCTTACATCATTGGCACCATCACCAATACTTAGTGTTATCTTTCGTGCACCTTTCTTGACCATGCTTGTCACCTGTTAAATGACAGAAAGAACAGTGATGTTTTGATACAAGAGCAAAGACGGTGTGAATGCAGAAGGTAGTTAAAACAGGCCAAGTGATGGACAATATTAAACTACATTCAAAATAACTACTGAATATTATTCATATGAACCAGTCACTAAACTAAGCTTCTTTTACCTTCATGTCTCATGATGTCAGTGGTAAAGTAAATTTGAACGTCAAACAGGATTCTTTGTCATAAATGCTACTATATCAACAACCCCATATTTTGTTATTACAAAAGAACAGTCTTTTACACCTTTTTTTCTACAATTTCTAATTTGGGCACCCCTTTTTAAATGATTCTATGCTTCTTCACGAAGCAAACTTTCAGAATTCTAGTTAACACCATTTGATATTGTAAAACACAACATAAAAATGCAGTGTTAATTTCAAAATCGTATCAGACATACTTTTTCCAGTTCAGATTCGGTTGGGATTTTTATATTCTTATCCAAATATATTAATAATTTTAATACATTGGTGCTTCAATCTACATTTCGTTTGTACCTGTGCTTTCTGTAGAGGAGAAACTCGACAACAAACAACTGAATTGCAATTCAAGCTCAGCTTTAACAAGTCTTTGCGTAAAGCTGGGTCCAATGCATACATCAAACATTTCCCATCAATTATGAGCGCCAACTTGGGTCCAGAGAGTGTAAGTAAAGAATGTTGTGCTTCCTCAAGGCACTTCTTCAGCTCCAGTTTCACTGTGTCTCTCATAAAGCGTGCAATTTCCACTTGATCACCCTACACATTGGTTAGGAATGGTTATTACTAAGTGCATCTGCAAACAAAAATTTCTTATTAAAATAATATGACACCTCAGATCACTTACCCTACTTTCAACATCTCGAATTGCATCAGTTTCAGAACTGATGATGAACTGCTTCATGCCATTATTAATCAAGCTACAAGCTGCCATAAAATAGGAAACCGAACCAACGTAAGAAAATGTGAAAGCAAGATTAAGTTAAGGTGCAGTTATGAAAGTTAGAATCCAAATAACTCACCATATGCAATATTTATTGCTGTTTCCATTTTGTCTCCTGTTAGCACCCAAATCTTGATTCCAGCTCTAGAAAGAGTCTCAATACAAGATGGCACTCCTTCCTGAAGTTTGTCTTCTATAGCAGTACAACCAATTAAACAAAGATCTTTTTCTATAAGTTCTGATACCTGCAACAGAAAAACATTTCGGACAGAAGGCAAAATAGATGTTACCAACATGTCACACATTTAATAGAGCTTATCTACACAGTATAAGAGAGAGTACCTCGTCCAACTTCTTTTCACGATCACGTAAAGAAGACTTTGCTTGAATAAATTTCTCATTCCAGCTTTCATACAAGTCCATACTTAAATCCCTGTAAGCTAAGCAAAGAGTACGTAAACCAGCCGATCCAAACTGCTCTAAGTGTTCCCTGCTTAAATTCCGTAGGTCATTGTTTCCATCTGCCAATCTTTCGTAGATGACAGTATCAGCTCCCTGTGACATACAGGTAATCTTTCAGTTCAATTATTTTGTTTTTCATACCACGTGTGTAACTCCATTACAAAGCCTCAAAATATTACCTTGCAATACAAAACAAGCCTGCCATCTGGGTAACGGCATATGACAGACTGCCGCTTCCGTGTACTATTGACGTGACATAGAATTCATTGACACAGTTAGCAACATAGAAAAAGTATGCATGGCCATATATTTATATAAACTCAAAAAGTAATATGAGTTCACGCCACCTACCTGTTGAACTCTAAAACATTCAGAATCTCATAAGTCACATCCTGAAATTTACCCATCTTTTCAACATGTGATTCCCGGACCATGATTGCAGTAGGTGTGCGCCTGAAATAATTCTTCATTAGTGGTAAGCCTGCAAATTAACTAGACCCCATGCTAATAAAGCAGAACATAACATACTTCATACTTGGACATCCTCCCCCATCTAAAACTTCTGAATAATGAAGCAACATATCAATTATTAAATGAGAAAGCTTCATAAACAGTGATTTGAAAGGGAGATAAATAGAAGCCACATAATACTACATCTTGGCCAATTACAATTTTTCATCATGCCTCTTAAAAGTGTAGTCTCCTTAACCACTCAAGGGAATGATAAGATCTCAAAGCAACAATTTCAAGGAGATTATAAATGTTAGTTCCCTTCCAAATAGACCATAAGGTGACTGCTATATGTAAGTGTTCAAGCAGACATCTCATTATGGCCTAAGAAACAGGATCCAGGGATGAATGGGAAAGAACCCTAGAAGTATGATATAAACTCCTTAGACAGATTGCATGCTAAGAGATGTTCTATATCTTTCTCCTCTAAAGAACAGCTATCACAACAACAGTACCCCTTCAGCCCAAGGTGGCCGACCGCATGGACAAGCTTATGTGCGAGTTTTGTGGGGGAATTCTGAGGATAGGCACCATTACCATTCGGTTAGCTGGGAGAGGGTTTGTGCTACTAAGCTTCACGGAGGCCTATATCTCAAGAATTCCAGAGTTATGAACAAAGCTGTGTAGTCCAAATGGCTATGGAAAATAAATAAGGAACAAGGCCGTCTTGGAGGTCTGTCATTGTTTCCGGACATGGTTCAGATGCTCTGGGTTGGTTTAGTAAACACATGTCCATTTCGTATGGGTGTGGGGTTTGGAAAGGTATTATGAAAGTGCTTGCAGACTTTTAGCTCAATACTAGATTTAATATTAGTAGAGGAGATAGAGTGAGGTTTTGGGAGGATGTGTGGGTTGGGAATAGCCCCTTCTGCAGGGACTTTCCAGATCTCTATGCCTTGCTAATTTTAAGAGCTTTAGCTTTAATAATATTGTAATATACTAAGTCGTTTATTAATAGCCCCATATTGGGACTAGAGTCTACTTACTGTAATTGTTGATTAATAAATATATGTCTTAGTCTCACACTGAGAACTAAGTCCTTACAAGCTATTATTCTAATATTCTACTTGGTTTCAGATGCCAAAATGACCAAACCTGCCACCATTAACAAACCCTAACCCTAGTTCCTGCGCTGCTACTTCTGCTGCTGCTTTCCTCCGCTACTGTGTAGCCTTTGCCTGCATCATCCTGCGCTGCTATCTGTGCACCACTTCTGTCTGCCCTTTCCTGGGTCTTTGTCTTAAGCAGCTCCGCCGCTCCGATGAAGGCTTAAATCAGTCTTTTTTTTTCGTCCTGGAGCAGCCCCTCTCTTTTTTCCTTGATTGAAAGTAACGGCTCATTGCTTGTCCAGAAATCTATTGTTCATTAGGTGCTGCTCTATTGTTTCCTCTTTTTGTCGATATGTCCGAATCTCAGAAAGATAAATCTCCATCGAATTCCGGCATCCCAAAGTCTGAATCTGGTACTTCAAACTACTTGCTGTCAACTTCATCTTGAACTTCGCCCGAAAACGGAATCTAGCAAGTCAGGTGGTAGCAAGCCTCGTACAGCAACCCTTTCCGAGGTTCCCATCAGCTCTTGGTCAGGGGGAGTCTCCGATGATCATATTGCCACAATTGGGCGGGCATTGTATTCGAAGATGGATCAGTTCATGCACATCTTCAGGGAAGAGAAATCAGCTGGAGGTGTTACTGCCACATCAGCTGCTACAGGTACACCTACTGCTTTTCATGTTACGAGTGACGTCCATCTACTTGGATTCTTGATTCCGGTGCCAATGATCACATGACCAGTGAGTCTAATATACTCACCAATTATCATACCTCAATTAAGTAACATGTCGCTAATGCTGATGGTCCTCTCTCTCCCATTTTCAGAGTAAAGGAACAGTTAATTTGCAACCTAATACTGTCTTGGAGTCAGCCCCTTATGTTCCGAGCTTTACTCTAAATCTATTGTTTGTTCACCATCTAGCCAAGAATCTTAATTGTGTTATGGTTTTCCTCTCTAACCCTTGTTATCTTCAAGACCTTTGTATGGGGCGGGATTTTTGGCAAGGGGGTAATGAGGGTGATGGCCTATACCTTTAGAGATCCACCGCTAGTTCCACCTACTTCAAGTCTACATACTAGTGCCTTGCTTGAGTCAGGCCGTTGTGTTTTTTTGTTTAAGTCGCTGAACACTTGGCATCCTCAGTTAGGACATGTTAACTTTCAAAATCTTTGTCTTTTGTTTACCGAATTTATAGATACATGCAAGAATTTGAAGTTTCATTGTGATATTTGCTTTTTATCTAAACATGTTAGAAATACTTATATTCCTCACATGCATAGATCTCCATGTGCTTTTGAATTAATTCATTTTGATGTTTGGGGGACGTTTCCTATTAATACATGGTCTGAGCATTGATATTATGTGAAATTTGTTGATGACTATACTAGATGCTCATGTGTGTATTTGCTTCGTAAGAAATCTGAGGTCCTCCCCTTGTTTCCCAGTTTCTACAACTTGCTAAAACACAGTTTAATGTCATTGTTAAGGAAATTAGGTTTGACAATGTTAAGGAATATGTGTGTAATGAGTTTCTCTCGCCTTAATCAGTTAGGTATTCTTCAACAATTAACTTGTCCGTACACAACTGAACAAAATGGTGTTGCTGAGAGATAAAATAGGACTCTAATGGGTATTGTTCGTTGCTTGTTACGTGGTATGCATGTACCTCAATCTTATTCGCATTTTTTTGTACTTACAATTGCCTCTCTTCTTAACCGAACTCCTAGTAGGATCCTTAGTGATAAGGCCCATCTTCAGCTTGTTTATCCTGGTCACACTCTCCTTCCTGTTATTCCCAAGGTTTATGGGTGTGTATGTTATGTCCACAATAAAAGTCCTCGTACTAAACTTGATAAGTCTATTCGATGTGTTTTCATAGGGTATTCTCCTATCTCCAAAGGCTATCAGTGTTATGATCCCTCTCGTCATCATATTTATCACAGTATGGATGTAACCTTTGTTGAGCATGTTCCTCTTTGGTAATAGTTTGTTTGAGCAGGACCCTATGACACCATCGGAGGAGGAACCTTCTACAATATATCCTATACTTGTCCTTGATTCTTCTCCTCTGGTGGAACCTATGCAAAAATCTCTACAAGAATCTATGCCAAAACCTCTACAAGTTTACACTCGTCGGCCTTACTCTTCCTAAGATTCTTTGTCATCTGCCTCAAATAAAATCTATCCTTTTATTACTCATGTTACTGATCCCTATAATCCTTCTGTTATTGTTCCTATTGATATGTCTTCTCATATTGTTGAACCTCGTACAGGTGTGGTGTCCTCCTGAAAAATATGGACCTCAATTCTACTAAACATCCTATTGCCAAGTTTGTTTCTTACCAGGGCTTCTCAAGTTCTTACCATGCCTATGTGTCTTGTACATCTACAATTAGGATTCGTCGTTCTTTGTCTGAAGCTATGGCAAAAGCAAATCTTCATTGGGTAGCCGCTATGCAAACTGAGATGGATGCACTCAAACGGAGTCAAACTTGGAAGATGGTTCCTTTACCTTCTAAAGAAAATGTAGTTGGGTGCTGATGGGTATTTAATGTGAAGTTTACGGCTGATGGGGCCGTTAAAAGGTATAAGGCTTGCCTGGTTGCCAAGGGCTTTACACAAGTACTTGGGCGTGACTTTAGGGCCACATTTGCTCTAGTTGCTAAACTGTCATCAGTTTGCCTTCTCATCTCCTTGATTGCTTCCTGCAATTGGCCTCTTTAGCAATTGGATGTGAAGAATGCTTTTCTTAATGGTGACCTTGATGAGACCAATTATATGGACCCACTACCAGGCTTTCGTGCTCTGCTTTGGTAAGGTCTGTTGTCTTCAAAAGTCATTGTATGGGCTTAAACAACCACCACGAGCCTGGTTCCTTTGGTTCAATGAGGTGGTTCTTCGGTATGGCTTTACTCATTGCCATTCAGATCATACAGTGTTTGTCAGATGTATTTCAGGAAAACGTAATCTTCTCGTCTATGTTGGTGATATGATCATCACAGGTGATAATATTGCGGGTATCTCACAGATTAAGAAAGATCTTGGGGAAACTTTTGATGTAATGGACTTAGGGCCTTTGCGATATTTTCTGGGATAGAGGTGGTCCGTTCTTCCAAAGGAATTTCTTTGTCTCAAAGAAAATATATTCTAGATCTGTTCAGTGATATAGGGATGTCGACTGGTCTTTAATCCTATGACTCCTAATAGTAGATTGGTTGCAGGCACATGCCCCCTATTATCAGATCCGTCAATTTACCAATGCCTGGTTGGATGTCAATCTACTTAATTAATACCCGACCAAATATTTCCTATGTTGTAAGTCGAGCAATCTTTTCTTGATGTGGCATAGTTTAAGGTCCTCGTCCCGAAAGAAAACTAAATTCAAATATCATTCCGTATGTGATTCTACGAGGCATCTGGTTGGAGCGGAATCAAAGACACTTTTAGGGTGTCCAACGTGACTTGGACTGTACCATCCTTGCTATCAAAGGACTCTTACCCTTTGGTACAATGCGGAAAGCTTGCAGGGAAATCCTGTACGGCTAATTTGCTCACTCCTAGGAGGTTGTTCCTAGTGATTCTTGATGTTGGATCTATTTATATTCGTAGTTCAATTTGTTGTTGCATCCGTTTTATTTGCTCTCTTGCTAAGGGATATCTACAAAATATATTACACGTTTACCTCCTCAAAAAACCAACATACAACATCCATTTTTACAAAGACTCAATTTCTGTTTCAATGATATCTTAAGTTGAGTAATTCCAAGCGATACAACAGGAAAATGGGATCTATGGTGTCAGGGATGAGGCGGGGGTGGTAAGGTTTCCATTCTTCCACCTCGGCGCTGCTGCTTCTTACAACATAAGAGACTAATTTAGATCAGTCAGGCTGTATTGGACCACCTTGGGCCAGGGTGCCTTAATGAAACCTGACCTACTTAACACTGCTTTGACAGCAGATTATATTATTTGGAAATGAAGAATAGACGCCCACTACAAGTTGAGCATAATAGCAATAATAAGAAATCAACCTGTAAAAGAAAAAGCCGAAGTTCTTGGCAGCGGTAACCAAAGCAGCTTCATCTGGAGATGCAGCCTGATATGCAATTTTCTCTGGCGATTCGTCACCTTCAGGAAGAACAGTATGACATATAGCAAGGCATCTGAAGAACTCCTACTAAGAACAAAAGCAACAATTGAGAATGTAATAGTTCAATGGCAAAAAATAAAATTTAGCTAGCCAAAAAAGAAAATATAAAAAAAGGCAGAAATATAAGAATATATCAGGTAGCCACTTAAATATATACAATCCACATATAAGGTTGATATGATATGCAAAAAAAGGCTAGACAATATTAAACTATCTTCATTGAATTGTTTTATCTTTCCAATTTCTATTCTATCCACTGTAATGTTGTAAACCAATTGAATAAATATCCGCTACTCAGTTCAATAATATGCAAGAAGTTATTGGGGCATAATGAGAACACATGTGATGTGATATAGACCAACGAAAACTTTACAGCCGATAAAAGATTAACTCGTACCCACTGTCATAATCATCAGATTAAACTTCCACATACAAGATCCAAATGATAATAAAAGAATTGAGTATTCTATTTGTGACGTATATGAAAAAAAAATCAATGTAATCATTTACATGTCAAACTAAGACTAGAGTGAAACAGAAAAGATGTTCCTCGTATTCTCATCCATTACCCTCTTGTGGAGGGTTTGGTGTTATTTCTTGTGTCATTTAGGGGTCATGAGTAATTCCATTTTGGCAAAAATATCTACTAGCCTCTTGGGTCTAGCAACTTCACTGGGAGCTGAGCAGAATATGATGCAGCACTCCTCGCTATCATGTGAGGCATATGGCTACAGATATATAAACGCTTTGAGGATAGAGCTCTGCCCTGAATGAGATAAATATTACAGACAAGTATCAACATTCCTTTGTCAAAACTGTAAATGATTTTAAAGCTATTCCATTAGAATAAATTTACACTTATCATGGGAGAATGAATACATAGGCGGTCAGATGTTTTTAATTTTGACGTTTTGTTGTTTGCTAGTTCAAGTTCATTATCTGTTGATCTGTTCTTTATTTTAATTTTAGTAGTTTGGTTCTGTGTAGCTGATCAGCCTACAAAGTTGTTTCATTTAGATAATGAAAAAATAAGATCTATGCAAATTAGGAAAAGAGATATTGCTTCACTTGGGGGGTACTCAGGACGGGTATGCCAATCTCCCACAGACCAAAATTGTTTCAAGTTCCAAACCATAAATACAAATGCACACAGAAGGTCTTTTAATGAGGAAAGTACTTGTGTCTTTCTCATATTGAAGTCAAGAGTTTATCCCATTGTATTTCTCAATGTGCCTTTCAAGTTTCTCAGCAGTTCTCAATTTGGTATGTCTATGTACCTTGCAAACATCAGGGTTAGGTTCATTCTTCCAGGCACCACGCATCAACCTAGTATCATCAAAGTTAAAACCCTTTTCATGTATTGCTGCAGCCGATTTTGGTATCTGCCAGAAAAAAGAAAGAAACAAAGTCGGTAAAACTAAACTCTTTTGGTAAGTAGGCCTGTCTTTCTTAAGTACAATAACCAGCAAAGTACCTCTTTGACTTTCATGCCATTTCGCTGCGCCCCTCCAATTTCTATTTCAGTGATACCAGTTCCATACACCTCTCCTCCAATCGAACACTTAAAGAACTCCATCAAATTTCTTGTCAATGTTCCTGTTTTATCTGAAAATATATATTCCACCTGTCGAAAAAGGACTTGAATTAAAAAAAAAACACAATACCTAAACAGTTACAATGTTACCATGCATTGCAGCCTTCTCAACCAGGGTAAAATTTGTTTCAATCCCATAAAGTATTTGAAGATAGTAATATTTTTTCACTCAAATATTGAAGTTAACTTCTTTGATTCACTCTTTCTGTGTGCATAAAAAGAGCTGCTATCATCTCAATGAAATTTTATTTATCTTTTCTCAATAGAAATCTACAAAAAAAAGGGGAAATCACAACAGTTACTCCGAGCTATGGCCTTACCATACCTGTCCAAGCTCCTCATTCAGGTTTGACGTTCGTGCTAAAGCAGGTGTGTTTGTTTCCACATGATACATATTTAAATCCTTGTTAATGAACTGAGTAGACTGAATAAATTTGATCATCTGAGTTCCAAAGAAATAGACTCATTCAAGACGCACCCAAAACTAGAGTATAATAATAAGATATCATCATTCAAACAAGTTTCTTTTTCTTCATGATTACAACTGACTCCGTAAAATAAAACCCAGAGTATGTTGTCCCCTCACCTCAATGGAAACATAGAGAGAAATTGGAATGATAGTTGAGTACAATGTAACTAAAGTAAACATGGTAAGAATGGCAACCTGAAATACAGAAGGGGATAATCTGGTCATTTGCAAATCGAAAAACTAAAACTATTTATACAACATACAACGCTCAGGAAGTAGGACATACCACAAATCTGTTGTTTGGATTAAACTGCTTTTCTACACTTTCATCAAGACCTAGATAATAATACTTGCGATTTATAAAAACACCACTGCGTGAAATTCCAAGAAAAGAAAAAGTAAGATCATTTCCATTCTCTATGAGTATATGGAAGAATAGAAAACTCTTACAAATTATCTAATAGACAAAACATGGCAATAAAGATGCTCTTCATCTAATAATTGAATAAAAAATGAGAAAAAAGTTTTATAGGTAAAACCTGCCAATGGCTCCAATGAAACACATTAGAAAGAGAGTGCCAAAAAGAGCAAGAATTAGTTTATCGAGTTTCCTCTCCAAAGTGCTTCTTTTTGAAGGAACATTCATTGAATTCATCATAACCTACAATTGTTAAACATCAGAAAATTTTGTTAATACAATACAAAAGGACAAGAAGAGCTACAATGCACAAATTTTTAGACCAAGGACCATCAGTTGTGATTTGTAGGAAGTAAGGGTATTGTACGTTTTTAGTGTGGTTTAATCCCAAATAGCTTAGATATAAATTCTTTGTGGTCTCTCTCTCTCTTCATATAGAGAGATAGCTTCTCTTTTATATTTCTAGTTAACCTAATACATCAAAATTATTATTCATCTTTTATATTTCTAGGTATCAAAACCATGGTGGGTCTTAGTTTTTGGCCATCGGCGATGCTAACTCAGGCGTCGGTGGTTGGATCTTCGACAAAAGGTCAATTTTTTTCTTCTTCTGTTTCCGTTGTTTGCTGCTGTTTTGTTCTACCGGTACTGTTATTGAGTATTCACAGATCACTGTCCATCGAGTACTTTTCACCAGAGTTACTGTTCACGAATCACTATTCATCGACAATTGTTCATCGAGGTACTGTTGATCGGGTTTCTTTAGGTTTTTTGTTTGTGTTAATGGTATGCAACGCCCTACGTTGTTGATGTCATGCGCTCTTGTCTGGCCCTTTATAGGGCCTTGTCTGCGTTGTTGTTGTAATATAACGCTATAGTCTAGCCCTTTTCAAGGCCTAGTCTAGTTGTCTACGTTGTTGACGTCATGCGACATTCTTGTCTAGCCCTTTTTAGGGCCTTCTCCGTGTTGTTATTGCCTCTGTCAAACGGCTCCAACCCACTCTCCTTCTTTAGGGCATTTTATGTGCGGCCACCATTTCGATCAGATAAATTGGAAATTTACAGATATTCTTTAAATTTCGTGGGATAGTTTTTAGAAACTAACAGTTTTTTTTTTTTACAAAAGTAACAACGAAGAAACAATTTGAAACTCTTGTGGGAAAAAAGAGAGTAAGAACTGAGAACCAAATTGAAACTCATACGGAAATTTGACTGATTGATGAAGGAATATCTCTTCTGGTTAAATTGAATCAAGTCCGATGGATCAGTTCACTTCCACACCTAAGTACCGTAGCAGCAGCCTAGCTCAAAGCTCCCCAACCCTCTAATGAAATAAAGGAAGCCAACCATCGAGTACAAGACGATAACCATGGATATTTCCAGAGATATAGTTGTTGCTCTTCGTTGTGGTGAAGAAGACGAGGGTTAAATTTCAGTGGTAAAGAAGAAGAGGTGAAATTTCAACCCTTGGATAATATCAATCTACGGGTTCTACTTCATTTACCTATAATTAATAAATAAAAAAATCAAAAGAGAAATATTTTAGGAGAAAAAAATAGACCC
>JABWDY010026592.1:13031-25692 GCA_013358455.1 Thalictrum thalictroides | reverse complement strand
AGGGCTTCATAGTTTTTGGACCTGAAATATTTCCTGTTCTAAATTTTCTATAGAAGTTAAATTTTCATAGAAAATAAGTATAGCAACAAGTTGGACAGTTGGACATTTGAAATATTTTATTTTCTTATTGAAAATATTTGAAGGATATTTTATTTTCTTATTGAAAAGGTTTACACAGCAAACATTTGAAAGATATATCCATACTCCGAAGTCCAAACTCAGATAAAAAATCCTAGGGCATTTGTTGCGCAAAGCTCAAACATTTGGTAAGGATGAAGTTATAGAGTCTCAAACTTCAAATTGAGGTAAGAAAGCTTCTTTGTTTTCGATTCTTCATTTGATGCAAATGTCTAATTCAACACCAATGGTTCTTAACTCACTAGCCAATAACCCTAGTAGAGAATTGAACTGGTTAGATCTTCCAAACCATGTTCTACTTCTCATTACAGATAAATTGATCACCCAAATTCAAGATTACATTCGATTTGGTGCCGTTTGTAAGTCCTGGCGATCTGTTTATACTCATAACTTGCATTGGTATCGCAACCATTTACCTCTCCAACTTCCATTACTCATGCTTTCTACTACTGATGATATTAAGCATCGTTCTTTATATAGTCTTACTGAAAACAAAATCTACAATTACCCATTAGCTGTGCCCCACAGCGAAAACTGTTGCAGTTCCACCCAAGGGTGGTTGGTAACTGTGTACAATGGATCAGAAGTTCGTCTGTTAAATCCATGCTTGACAGTCAATAATGTGATTGAACTTCCCCCTATATCTGCATTTGAACCGCGAGGTAAAGTTACCAGTGCGGTTTACCTGAACAAAGTAGTTCTGTCAGCGAACCCAACATCGAATTCCAATTACATAGCTATAGCAATTTACAGTCGATATTGCAGATTGGCCTTCTTTAAGCCTGGGAACAAAAACTGGATATCTTTCAATACAAATCATGAGCTGTTTGAGGATGTTATTTACTACAATGATCAATTTCACGCGATAAACTACTTCGGGGAAGTTTTCACTTGTGATGTGAATCCATCTAATCCTGTAGTGTCTAAAATTATAGAAAGACCATCCGTAAATCCATATGCTGACAAACGGTATCTTGTGGAGTCCAATGGGGGCTTGTTACAAATCCTCAAAACACTGAAGAATGAAGTCGGCTCAGCACGTAATTTCCTAACTGGTGAATTTAAAGTCTATAGACTTGATCCGGTCGAACTGAAGTGGCTTGAGACGAAGAACTTATTGGGGAGAATGTTGTTCTTAGGTAGAAATTCCTCTATGTCTCTTTTGGCTTCTGATTTCGCTGGATGTAAACCCAACTCTATCTATTTTACAGACGATTATTTTGGAGGATATCACATGAAACTACAGGGACCATATGACATGGGAGTTTTCGACATAGAAGATGGGAGCCTCAAGCCACATTACCCCACAGCTATATCAAAGCTGTCTCCACCCCCTATTTGGATCTTGCCAAGAATATGAGGTTTTTCTTGAATCATCTATTGCTTGTCATGCTGTTTGTTCAGAACAATTTGTTGTATTTTGACTTGTACACGAAAGCATTTGTAGGCTATATAGGGTTTTATGAATTTTCTATTTTTCATTTGTTTTCTGAGATTCAGTTGACAATTGGTTGAGTAAAAAACTTAATGCAAAAGGCACTAGCCCTTTGTGAGCTCTGTCTGTTGTTAGGTAGATTCTTAATGTACAAACGCACTAGACATTTCGGGAAGGTAGGATCTGGTAAAGTTATATAAAACAGATAACTCGTGCTCACAAAACTATGCCATCATCAAAGTCTAATTCTTCAGGTAGAACTTGTTTTGGAAGAATCGGTTTGGGTTTGTGTCTGCTTTCTAACAAGGTATTGATTTTAATAATATTCTTCACTTCTAAGCTATCCATACTACTTTGACAGACACTAAATCTTCACTATTGTTATGAGAAGCTTCAATGTTGATAAACTAAAGTACAATTGCCAATTTCTCACTATGATGTATGGGAAATGGCATTTTTATTTTCGTAATCTTCTATGTCCAGAATAGGTGTTTGGTGCGTTCCTATGTGTTTTAATCTCAAAGCGATCTCGTGTAAAACTATATATCTCACATACTCTATAATGGCTTATCTACCACTTAAAATTGTTCTGTATCTCAATGAAGCTACTTCAGGGCTGTCTGCAGGCTCTTAGATTAAGTCAACATATTCATCTTCCTTGCATGATCTTACCTTCCTGAACACTGGCGCACAGACAAAATTCGCTTTTGAAGGGATGGATTAAGCAAATGACACTACTACTTAAAAGCTAAAAAGCCCAGCGCTTCCAAGCTTATGTAGTGCACAACCCCCTTCGGTCTCAGTCCTGCTCTTTCCATTTTGTCAGAGAGCTCTATATGTTTTCTTATTATGGCCATTCATACTTTGCCATATTCTCTAAGCTCTCACATTTTGCATGCATATCTACAAACTGTCCAGGGGCTTAACACACAAGCATATTGGCTCAACAAGTAATTTCTTAACTGTTGAATTTGAAGTCTATAGACTTGATCCGGTTGAACTGAAGTGGCTTGAGACGAAGAACTTATTGGGGAGAATGCTGTTCTTAGGTAGAAATTCCTCCATGTCTCTTTTGGCTTCTGATTTTGCTGGATGTAAACCCAACTCTATCTATTTTACACACGATCATTTTAGAGGAAATTTAAAGGGACCATATGTCCATATGACACGGGAGTTTCGGGACACGTTACCCAACAGCATTATCATACCCTACTTGGATCCTGCCAAGACTTTGAGATTGTCCAGAACATAAGTTGTATTACTATTACTGTGGTTAACTACAAGCAGTGTAATATGTCATTGTGCGCATTGTATATATATACATCTTCACCCCTAAGGGTTGTCATGAGGTTTAAGATATATAAAAGACATGAATATACATTATATAATTCAATTACCAAGCACTGAAGGACCAATGGCGACGAAAGCCAGAGAGATAGTAGAGCACTTGTGTTTTTGAATGTGTTGCCGTGAGGGCAGACAGACTTATGCCGCAACATGACAGCATTTTGTCTTTCAGCTTGCCTCTCAAGTCTCATGCAATGTAACAAGATTGAGCTAGCTTTCCCCAGTTCTGCATTTGCCAGAGTTCTGACCAATTTTTTCTTCAGTACAGACTGGTTACTGGGTTGACCCGCTTGACAACATATGGGCTCAATGGCCCAAATCTTGTTGGATCAAACAAGTTAAAACATGAAACGGTGGATTCCACTCCAGTCCAAATTCTTGCAATTATTAAGAGGGGACGCGCGAACGATGCCATGTCACTAGTTTCTTGCCGGAGCAAGGAGTAGGGAAGGATGGAAGATCGTCGAGCAAACGATCTAGGGTTTTCAGATTTAATGGAAATGGAGTTCAATGAGATTTTAGTTAAAGAGTACTTGATGAATTTGCAGAATCAAATTGAGGAGAAAGAAACATTTGAAGATGGGATTACTTCTATTAAAATTCTTATTGTTGATTACTACTCTTCTGCTTCTCCTTCTCTTCGACAATCGGTTTGTTCTTTTATTTAATCTTTGTCAATTCATTTTTTTTTATTGAATTTCGTTATAAAGCTCTGTTTGTTTCTTCATTCATAATAATAATTAGCATAATTATTAGCTTGGTCTGAATTATAGGGTTGTAGTTTTGTATTGAAAGTAAAGTTTTTGGATAATCTTTGATACTGAATTCAGTTGCAAGATACTTATTTTTTCAATAGAAAGGAATAATTTTGTTTGTTGGGTTTGCGAAAACGGGATAAAATATGCACCTTTACTCTTTGTTTGCTAGAAGCTAGAACCCTTTGGTTGATAGTTAACATTTGATGAACGATTTACTATTTTACTTTACTAATATACTATTTATTGAAGACAATTTGATTGCTATAGGGGGGAGAATAAGTGAAAAGAGTGAGGGTGGAGATGACAAAGTGTTAGAGTATTCAATCCATACAGATCAAGTGAAAGGAAGAAAAAAAAAACTTATATTCATTCATCTTTCTGTGCAGTTATATCAAGCAGTTTGTCATGTTGCTAGTGTTTTACAAACAAAATTTACAGAAAGAGAGTTTTGGCTTTTGGGTAAAGAACTTTTTGAAGAGGCTGAGCGGCAAGTTGCTGATTCTGGTGAAAGAGGATACATGAAAACTTGTATTGCTAGAGCTTGTGAGCGATTGAATATAACACTTGATCACCAAGAGGTTTCAGAGTCTGCATTTGATGGTACACCCCTGCTATTGGAATTATTTGTTCAATATTCCTTAAATTCAGTTTTTGCTAATCTTTCTTTTTGTTGTATATAGGCCAGTTTCCAATGGATTTCGTGCCCCCACAGCCAACACTGCAAGTTGCACATGAACTTCTAGCTACTCTAGGTGTGGTAGCTGGATCTTCTCAAGGCACGAGGGAGGATAATAACACATCAGAGAGAGCTTCTGCGTTGATGGAGGCGATGGTAGATAACGTGGATGAAGTTAGGGGGCTTCAAAGTCTTGTTGCCTCTATTGAAATTGTGGCTTCGATCGAAGCTTCGTTGCAGGTATTCTAGACATTATATGGCTATGCTTTCGTACATGAGGAATTGTAGTTCCGAATGCATTACACGTTCTCTTTTGTGTACGCAACTTCCAATTAATGGAAGCTGTATAGGAAGATTTCCATATGTGGCGATGGCATTAATACATATGATAACTTGCTATTGTTGACAGATGTATTTAAGAGGATGAGAGCGGAATCTATTCATCTTCTTTGTAGTGGTATCAGGTTCCTCAAATTCTGTGGGTGGTGTAGCTACCGAAATCAATGCAGTCAATTACGTTTCTCCTAGAAGTTGGTTAGCTACCTCTCATTTTGTTCTAGGATTCTTCCTATTCGTGGGTCATTTGTGGCATGCGGGGAGGGCTCACGCAACTGTATGAATGTCTTTCGTGTCACCTTCCTCCTACAGTTTCCAATTTAGTTGACTACTTCCAACTACAATCTTACACTTATGGTTAACACTCCCTGAGTAACAGTAGGATGCGAGCTTAACTACAAGTTAGATAAAAAATCAAAATTTAGTTATATGATTATGACAAGGAAAAGAGGTGAATTTTAGAACTTAAGAAGATATTGAAAGGTTCATATAAAGACGTAATGGCGTGAGGAATTAAGCATAGACCAGATCTTGAAAAACAAAAATAGTGCAAGAACTTCACCATTACACTCTTGGCCGTGATTTTTCCTCTTTATTTGTCTGTCATTGAGTAGCATGTCAGAGGACTTGGCAGTGTGGTTTTTATGAAAGAAAACGTAACATTATGAGTCCTTTAGTGGCTGTTATAATTTTGTTTTTATTGATCATGTTATGAATGCCATCTAGTTCCTTATAACCTCTTCATATAAATAATGTTCTGGTACATCTGATTCAAAGAGAGCAAAGGATCCTTTCATCTAAAATCTTGTTTATATGCAGGGCATAGCTGCCGTTAGACCCATGAAACAGCCACCAGCAAGTAAAGAAGTGATTGAGAATCTTCCAATTGTTACCATCTCGGAAGAAATGATGGCAAGGTTGGGAAGTGATATTGAATGTGCAGTTTGTAGGGAGAACTTAGCCATAAGCGAGAAGCTGCATGAGTTGCCTTGCAAACACTTATTTCATCTCCTATGTTTAAAGCCATGGCTGGTAATCTACCTCAACTCCAGTTTGAATTTAAAATTCCCTTCGTCCCCCTTCCCTCTCTCCATTATCACTCAATTAGTAGGGTTTTTTCATCGTTGACTTGTTTTATTAGGAATTGGAGGCAGTGTTCTTGTATTTCTTAGTAGTTAAGGTCTCATAGTGAAATGTTTTTCTGCAGTAATCTCATATAGACAAGCTTATAAAGTAGACATGTTTGAATTGATCCAGATCGTCATAATGATTGCCACTAATAAGGAACAGTATAATTTGTCAAAAAGGACTCATAGGCATATATAGTTTTCTCTTGATTTTTTGACATTTAAATAGCAAAGTTGGATGTAGCAATGAAATTTGTGTTTTTCCTATCAGAAAGCAACATATTAATGTTTTGATATATTTATTCTATCTGGAAGGGAGCATATACTGATTCCCATATGTAGCATGACCCGTAATTTTAACCACTTTTTACTCTCACACAATTAGTTGCTGAAGAATTGGGAGGCTTCATTAGATTCTAATATTTCTGTGTCTTGCAGGATAAACACAATTCCTGTCCAATCTGCCGACATGAGCTGCCAACAGATGATCAGGCCTATGAGAGCTGGAAGAGCGGGAGGCTAGAAAGAATGAGTGTCTGATGCGAATTCAGTAGCTTTTGGCTTGTCTTTGTATGTATAAATAATTTATCTTTTGGGAATGTAAGTGAGAAAAAAATTAGAAATTTTTACTGAACTTCATCATAGAGTGCTAGGGTTTATTGATATCTATATATGTAAGCTTATGAGGTGATTGATTTGGCACCCTAAACTTAGCTCATTCAAGCTTGAATGTATTCACAACTAATAGTGAGCCCTTTTTCCCCTAAAAATCCATTGATAGTAAGTATAAAAATGCAGAATGTATATGACTATATGGGATGGAATAAGGGAATGAAATAATTTGTTATAGACAGTTTAGAAAAGAACTGATTCTTAGGTCCTAAAGCTGGTTGTAGCTGCCTGTAGTACGGTATGCAAAAGTGCAGGTGTTACAATCTTATCGGTGTGTAGAAGCCAAAAGGGAAGTATGCATTCCAAAGTTCCAAATATGCTTTAGTTTGATCTTGAAAGGAGTGTGAGAGTCCATGGCCCAGTGGTACTGGCTAGAGTTAGAAGCTGCAGAGACATTATGCCATATCATCCTAAATTTGACCTGCCGGCTGCAACCAACCTCATGTTTGTTAAGTGCCTCCTCGAAGCCTAAATTCAGTTATGGCGCTTTGCGGTTTCTTTGGCAATCATGTCTTTGCTACTAATAACTCTTGCCAATTCTTCTGAATCTTTCCTCAAGGTGGTATGCTTATTTGTTTTCTCTCTAAAATTAGCAAAGATGATGAACATGGGCACATGCCCACATGGATGTGGTAAACTGATACTTGGCAGGGAGGGTCTTAGGAATTTCAAGAAGAAGATTAGCCATTAAATGGGCTGGGCCTATGCATGTGGCTAATAGGGCCCACTTTGCGGCAAAAAGTACAAACATCATCTGCCATCTTTCTCAAATTCTCATTACAAGAGTCAGAAGTCACAACTCACAACTCACAGTCACAAGTCACAACTATCCTCTCTCTCTCTCTCTGGTTTGATTTTCTTCTGCATTTCAAACCTCAGTACCTTGTCTTTACTCTAATCTAATGGTTTTGATTGCAAGATTGGGACCACATCATCAAGATTAACTCAAACCCCTCGTCTTGCTAGCTCTTCAAGAAGCCACTTGTCACTTGTGTGGAAAGATATCAGTTCTTGGTGTTAAGTTTTCTTCTTTGAAAGGATAAACAAACTGTTTGATGAAATGCCCGAGAGAAAGATTTTGAGTAATATTTACATTTGATACTGAAAACTGAGGGTTTAAGATTATTTGTTTTGTCTTTCAAGTTAGGAATAGGTAGGAGATAAAGAAACCAACAGAAAAGAGTTAAATCAGTTTGTTTGACATTCTCAGCTTGAGAAACTAGTTAACATGGTAATGATAATCGAGATGACGGAATGCAATGTTTCGAGTTTTGCCTGCGTGATTTGCCTTAACAATGTTTCTTCGAACAAAAGGTTCAAGAACGATAATAGGTGTGTTACTCATTCTTATTGTGTTGATTGTATTGAAAAATATATTAAGGCAAAACTTGAAGGTCATAACTTGGCTGAAATCAAATGCCCTGCTTTAGATTGTAATGAGGTTTTAGATCCTCTTGCATGTAGTTCGATTTTATCCCCAAGATTGTTTGAAAGGTGGTGTGATGTGCTTTGTAAATCAACACTAATGCAATGCCAGAAAACCTATTGCCCATTCCGGAATTGCTCCACTTTGATCTTGAATGAGTGTGAGGCATCTGTTACAAAATCTACCTGTCCAGTTTGTAAGAGACTATTCTGTTTCAAGTGCAAGAGGCCGTGGCATGCTGGTTATAGCTGTGATGAAGCGAGGGGTATGACAGATCGAAACGATTTTCTCTTTGGGGCTCTGATGAAGTCAAATAAGTGGAAGCGATGTCCTATATGCACACATTGTGTGGAGCGCAAATCAGGGTGTAGCATCATCAAATGCAGGTATGGGATTGCCCTTTCTTTGCAAAATATTTTCTCCCATGGCACTTCTACTCACAATGCTAGGAGGTGTTTATTAGTTGCTTGATGTATAATAGTATCTATCATGATGAAAGATGTCAGACATTGTTGCATTCACATTTGGGTAATATTGTCTTGCATTCAACCAACATGTACTCTTATTGGTAGAGTATAGACAATTTGAACTGCACCTTGACAGGTGGAACACAGTTCATAACTAAGACAAGAATCAACATAGGTTGATACGAACTATCCAACTGTATATCAAAAATAGCACTGATATATATTTTCATTTTTGAAGAGGGTGATTTCGATGTTATGGTCTTTGGATATCATCATAACCAAGAAGTATTTCGTTTTCATTAGAAGTGTGTTTTAGGAGTTTAGGCAAAATTGATGATCAAGAGGCTATAAAATGTTGTTGCTATGGATTCAAATGAAAGACTAACGATAAGGTGTATATAATTATAATCCACGATGCTTGCAAAATGACCCAAAATTCCAGCATTCACCATGAAGCTTATGTTCTCGTATCGGTTCACAATTACATTTTAAATCTTTAACCCCTGCACGCTCAACCGAGTGGACCAACTGTGGTGTGTAACCATACCTTCCAAAGAGGTCTTGATTTCAAGCCTTGGCTAGCTATATTCTATCATAGGGAGTCATGTTGGGTCCTTCCCAGTTCCCAGGCAGGTGTGGACCCACGTTGAGGCTGGGTCTAGCATGCCCCCACGATAACAACGTGATTCACTGAAAAATGTCTTCCTTGCCACTGAAATGGATCTCTGCATATATCACGGAGACTGATTTGCTTGCCTCTGAAAATTAAACCAGATTTGTTCTTTACAGACAAATCAAATCCCTTCTAGGAAACTAACTTCGCACAAAGGATTTTTTTTTTGTGAGACATTGCTTTTGTTATGACATAATTTGTAAGTTCATCACACTTATGGCAACATCAAAATCATGGGAGAAATTTGGCCAGGCTAAATATTTCGAGACGGATGAACTTTTAATATGATTTTCAAGTTCATTCTCTGCTAAAATCAGTTCTTGAATTAATCATGTCTAATATTGATTTCTGATCCCAATTATTTGTTTTCTGCAGATGTGGGATCGAGTTCTGTTATTCATGTGGAGAAAAGATTGATGATGATAGACATAGGTGTACTAGCAACCCAGTGCCCGTTGGGCTTGGACAGAATGGTTCAGCTTTGGTACTCTTAATTTTTGCACTTGTATTGATTGTAATCTTTGTGGTTTTTTCGTGAAGGTTAAACATCTCAAGAATTTGGTGGCTCCTAAAACATTTGATAGTTGATACCTGTAGTTTATTGGAAATGAAAAAGAGTCGAAGGGGTACTGGCAGGTTGGTAACCAGGATACTAACAGTAGAGGAAATTACAAACAAAAGGAGTATAGCTTATAAATGGTGCTGGGCCACTCAGCAAAACAAACTGTCTGCTTTGTTTCCTGCTGCAGCTTCCTTGTTGTCTTCATGAAATAGTGTGTTATGCTTGATTCTGAGATGCCCCTGAACCCAGATAATGTTTTTGTAATTGGATAATATCAGCAACAATATTTTGGTTTCTACAGTTTATGTTACATACAGTATGTGTTTTAGAGATGGTTTATGCTTTGCCTATTATTGGTTTTGAGAAGCCAAATGATTAAATTTACATTCCAAGATATGCTTGAAATCAAGTTTACAACGAATTTTCAAGATTATCTTTTAGCTGTCTTAGATGCGAAAAGTTATTATACAGATGAAAATAGTCTTAACACATTGTTTTGGGCGACCTTTGATGTTGCAAGAATTGTAGAGTGGTCATGCCAAGACATACAAGAATTGCAAGAATTGTGGAGTGGCACTTAACTTTGGCAGGATTCACTGATTCAGAGAGGAGTTCAAGGCTGTGTGGCCTTGAAGTTAGACATGCACAAGGCCTTCGATCAAATCGAATGGCCTTTTGTTTTTAAAATGCTTTATGATCTAGGTTTTGACTCAAAATGGTGCAATTGGATTGAAAACTGCATTTCTACTTCTTCCTTTTCTATTAATTTGAATGGTCAGTCTTATGGTAATTTTACACCCTCTAGAGGGTTGCGTCAAGGAGATCCTTTATCTCCTTTTCTTTTTATTATATGTATCGAGTATTTATCGAGGTCTTTAATGAGGGTCTCATCCATGGGGTCAAGATTGGTAGATCTTGTAAGCCTATTTCCCATCTGTTCTTCGTAGATGATAGCTTTTTGTTTTTTAGAGCAAATCTTTCGGAATGTGGTCACATACTTGATTGTCTAAAGGATTTCTATAAACTTTATGGACAAAGCATAAATTTTCAAAAATTTTCTTTATTTTTCAGTAGAAACATACCAAATCGTTTCCAAAAAATTATTTCAAGACTTTTTAAAATTCCATTGTCTTCAAAAACTTCCACCTACTTAGGAACTGTTTTAAGCCCTCTAAAACCTCATTCTTTAAATACTTCTAAGGTTCTTACTTCTCTTTCTAATCGGTCTAAGGTCTGGCATCTGAAACTGCTATCTCAGGCTGGCAGAACCACTTTGATTCAAAGTACTGCATCTGCTTTGGCAGTTTATCCGATGCAGACCCAGTTGTTTCCAAAGAAAGTTTGTAATGACATTGACTCTTGTATAAGAAAGTTTTGGTATAGTGCTGATAGTTCTAGAAAGCTTCATTTTCTGAATTGGGATACTATATGTGCAAAAAAATCTGTTGGAGGTTTAGGGATCAAAAACAGTTTCTTGCAGAACAAGGCTTTGTTGTCTAAGATTTGTTGGAGAGTTCTTTCTTCACCTTCAGATCTTTGGGTTAGTATTTTAAAGGACATGTATTTTAGAAATCAATCTTTTTTAAATGCAAAGTTTTCTTCTTCTTCGAAATTTTGGAAAAGCATTGTAAAAGTAAAAAATCAAATTCAGTTCAATTTTTGTTTGAAGGTGGGACATGGAAAAAATATCAACATATGGTGTGATCCTTGGGTTCCCAATCTTCAGTTTCGAAAACCTTTTGGTCCAAAGCATCCTAATGCTCCTATCTGGGTTACTGATTTAATTCACACTGAGTCCTTCTCTTGGAATTTATCGATTTTGAATGTTTTCTTCAGTTCAATTGAGGTTAATGCCATAGTGTCTATTAAGTTAGCAAGGTCTTCTATTCAGGATGTTTGGGTGTGGCTACCTGAGAAGAATGGTTGCTTCTCAGTTAAATCAGCCTATAGTTTTTCAGGAGTTGAAAAGCATATCACCTTCACCAGTCCTTTCTTCTTCTTGGAAAACCATTTGGAAGCTTCAGGTTCCGCATAGAATCAAGATGTTCATGTGGAAATGTTTTCACAACTGTCTAGTAACAAAGGTTTTTTAGCATCATAGGAATATTGCATCTTCTGATATGTGTCCTCTGTGTAATTTGCATGCTGAATCGATTATGCATTGTTTGTTTACTTGTCCTATGATAACTGACATTTGGTTTGCTAGCTCTCTCTCTATAAGAATTAATAATTGGAATGACGCAATGACTCTTCATGACATTTTTAACATGTTCAAGCTACAATTTCAAAACAAAATGGATTTTATTGACTCTTTCTCTTACATTGCTTCTATATGTTATAGTATTTGGATGCATAGAAATGATGTGGTTTTCAAACAAGTAAATCAGAAACCATCAATTCAAAGAATTCTGATATCAGCTCAGCGCAGTTTGCTAAAAAAACATTTACCTTCATCCCAGCCAGTTGACCAAGTTCCACCCATACCCTTACCATTTAAACAAAATCTTTGGTTGTTGATATCAGATGGAAGTTTTGACAGTTCAAAGTGTATAGCAGGTTCTGGTTTTATTCTTGGAAAATTTGCTCACTTGCCTCACATTGCAGGAAGCAAGCAGTACTGTGCCACCTCCGCAGAAGAATCAGAAGGATTAGCCATAAGAGATGGTGTAAATTGTGCTCTTAAGAAAGGAGTTCAATGTATTTTGGTATTCTCAGACAGTCAGATTTGGAAGGAAGCTTTATATGATAATACTGAAAATCTTAGCTGGGAACTGAATGGCCTGTTGGAAGATATAAAAAGTCTTCTGATGGAGTTTTCTTTTTGGTCTTTTTGTTATGTTTCTAGAGTCTTTATTGACTGTGCTGATATATTAGCAAAGGAAGCTACTTTATATGGTAATATTATTATTAGAGAGTCTTGTAATTGTGGTAATGGTAGCAAATACTTATCACTGAGAGTCTTTAATGCCTCAAGGGAGTAAGCATCCAGTTTGTATAAACTTGTCTCTTTCAATTAATATATATCTATGTTCTGTGGAAAAAAA
>JABWDY010026587.1:0-10801 GCA_013358455.1 Thalictrum thalictroides | reverse complement strand
ATCATTAGGGTTTTATATTATTTCATGTTGAACAAGAAGTTCCTTTTATTTTAATACAAGTCTATTTACTTTTCAAGTTCAAGTTCTTCATATTTTGATCATATCTTTGCTTTTTATGCAATTCAATATCTTGTCTTTACATTCTTGTCTTTTAATTATGTCTTTTATTTTTACTACCATCATGATCATCACCACAATCACCATGAGCTAATCGATTCATGGGGTTTTACAAGTGCATTAGGTAAATAGAGGAATTTACTACAAGTGTTCCATGTTTGCCATGCTAGGAAGGTAATTATTTTATGATTGATCACATAGGATAGTTTTTGCTCTTTGTTCTTCATAATAAACAAATTAAAAGAGAGATCTTTTTGAATAAGTAGAGACTTCCGAGTCTCATACGCCCGTTAACAATTTATCTTGGCATCGAGAGAGAGAAGGTAGTTAACAATTTGTATAAAGAGAAATGATTCACTACTTGCATGACGACATCGAGATGAGAGGTACTGGGTCTTGAATACTTCTTGAGGTCGAGTTCCTGGGTCGAGAGCAAGGGAAATCATCACAACTAATTATTGCTTGTCTATGAGTTTATAGTTAGATGCATGGTAAACAAGAGCATGAGTAGTTAATTTGGAAACTTACCTATGAAACAAAGTAATACCCCGCTTTTCTCTCCATATTCACAACCCCTTTATATTTCTTGCTTGCTTTGCTCCTGTTTGCACTTTTCCTACTCCAATCATAATACTCTCAATCAATCAACCCTCCACAATTCATCAATCCTTCCATAAACGACATCATTCATCATAGTTGTTTCTTGTCTGTAGTCAAAGTACCTAATTCTTGGAAAGAGTGGATTCGATACCCGATACTTGCCTCTTTGCTAATTCTAGGATTGGTTTAGTTGTCAAATTAAAGGTCTATAAATAATATTTGAGATACAACTATATTTAGTAGTTCTAGTAGAGCTAGCTTGTTTTTGCAGATTGGGTTTGCTAGCACTGCTAAAGGTTTGACGGGAAGGCACTGCTGAAGGAATTCCTGAAAAACCGCTAAATCAGTAGCCGCCAACTTCTGCATCTGCACTGGATTAGGACCCAAGATCCTCATGTGATTGTGGACTTCGGCCGTCCACTCCATTGCTCTCTCTTCATCTTTGCCTGTGAGACCCTCAAAGGTAGATGGTCTCAACTTTACAAACTTCTCCGCCATACTAGCCAACTCCTGCCTCTCTCGGGCATCCTCTTGCGCTGCGAGCACTTCTGGTGCCACCACAGGTTGTACTGGAACCTGTTTTGCAGCCGCATTCTTACCTGCCTGCATCTCTGTCACTAAGGCTGTAACCGGTGCTGTGATAGCATGGACTAGCGCTATCAACTCTGGAGTCAAACCCACACCTGCTGGTGCCCCACCGTCTGCCATGAGCTACTGTTGCAAGACAAGTAGCCAACGTAAGAAACAGAGTAAGGAAAAGAAACGCACGAACACACGGGGCGCAGAGAAGGAAACTGAAAAAGAAACGTCCTCACTCAAGCTTTACACTATCGATAACTCTAAAGCTCTTGACCTCTAGAATCCAGGAAAGTCCCACAAGGACATTGAACCTTAAGCTATGGTATACAAACTGTAACGCCCCTGTAATCCGATTTAGGGTGATCAGTCCCACACCAGACTCCAGAGTCGTAGCATTTATCACGTGCCCACCATGGGCCGTAGACTTACACTACTGTCACGTGGCTTTTACATGCTACCAGTCAATATCAAAGAGAATAAGAAGCAACAAGTTAAAACAGAGAAAAAGAATTTACAGCGGAAGATTAAAACTTACAATGTATATATATATAAAGGAATGTATATACATGGGCATAACCACATGATTACAACATAAAAGAAAACTCCTGAGTTAAGATGCAAAGGATACTGGATTTACAAGAGTTTAGATCCAGGATAAACAACTGCAAAGAAATATAAGAAAGGATGCCTTAAAGGCTACAAAAGATCCTATTACAACTATAAGAGCCAACCTTCCAAAAACTAACTCTAATCAGCGTTGCTCTCTTCGTCGTACCTTCCTATCACCGGTTCACCGATTGCCTGAAAGGATGGAAGGGGTTAGACTGGGAAGTCTAAGCAAGCTAAGAACAAGGGGTCGATCTTAGCCTAGAAAAGCTAACATGCTTCAGGGAAGACTACACTCGCATGGCATGATATTAAACATCCATAGCATTATAAACAGTATGAAAAGGTGCCCATGATACTAACGTGTAAAGGAAAGCAAGTCGAAACCGCAAGTCTGATCGACAAGCCTATCGGTCCGTGGGAGCGAGAATGGATCTTTAGGACAAGCTTTGTTGAGACTAGTGAAATCAATGCATACTCGGGTTTTTCCATTCTTCTTCAGAACTGGAACGATATTGGCTAACCAATCTGGTGTATCGACCTCTTGAATGAAGCAAACCTGTTGGAGTCTTCCGACCTCTTCATTCACAGCTTGGTGAAACTTTGGTGCTAACCTTCTAGGTTTTTGTTTCACGGGTCGGTATGTGGGGTCTACTCTTAATCGATGGCATGCAATTGAAGGGTTAATACCAGGCATGTCAATATACGACCAAGCAAATACATCTTTATTTAGAGATAAGAAATTTACAAATTGATCAAACTTATCTTTTCCTAATTATGATCCCACATACACGAACTTCAGATCCTCAGCAGTGCGATTGTTGACCTTAACGCCTGGGTCGGTGCTACCTAGGGCTGTAGAATCTGAGCTCACTGGTCCCTCTCTAATTGCTATGGGACAAGCTCGGTCACATTGTCTTTGATAGTAGTCTGGACCTCCTTGTTCTTGGTCTGGTTGCTAGGCTTCTCATTTGGCTCGATCTCCATCACCTTGGAGGTTGAGGGATTAGTTCGAGGGACAGACTTAACAATGCCATGGCACTCCTGAGCTGCATTTCGATTGCCATGAAGCTCCATTATTCCATTGGGGCTTGGGTACCGGAATACTTGGTGGTAGGTGGAAGGAACACCTCTCATCGCATGGATCCATCTTCTCCCCAAGATGGAAGTATATTTGCTCGTGATGTTGAGCACACCAAACTTGATCATTACTGTGACATTATCTTCCCTCCGACCTATATTAACTGGGAGCCAGATATCTTCCTTGGGCTATTTTTTTAAGTTGTTGAACCCCAAGATTGGTGCGACTCCTGGGATGAGGATAGAATCGGGGAATCTCATGTCCTTGAAAGTCTTGTAAGTCAAGATGTTGCAAGAGGCCCCGGATCAACCAAACATCTTTTCACAGTATAATCAGCTATGCGGACCTCAACAACCAAGGCATCGTTGTAGGGGTGAACGATCTTGTTGAGGTCGGCTTCAGTGAAGCAAATGTCAGCCTCAGGCTTGCCTGTGACCACAGCTCTGGAAGCTCGGCCATTAATTTGGTAGACATGCTTGAGATGTTCTACCCTTCTTCTTTTCTCCCTGACCTGCTCAGGAGGAGTGTCTTAATCGATAACGTTGATGACCGTTGTGGAACTTTCAGTTTCTTCTTCAGCTCGATTTGCGACTTGTTTGTTATTAAGGTGGTCGTTGAGGTCGGGGGTAGAACCCAAACGGCGAGAAATACTTCGCCCTCTACTTTTCGACCTACTAGAGCTCCGAGCTGGGCTCCCTGTTCGATCAACAGATGGAGAACGTTGTGGGTTCTCGACCTTTCCTAGATGGGTGATCATTTTCATCACTGGATTTGAGAATCCAATTGCTTAAATGGCCTTATCGGCCCACTTGGTAAGATACCTCTTGAGCACTCGGCAATCATCAGTTTGATGACATCGAACCTTGTGCACCTTGCAGTATGGTTGACTTGGGGGGTATCCTCCAAAGGATTTACGTCATTGATCTTGCACCAGTGGTTGTGCTTGACCCGTTCATAAATATACCCTGCAGGTCGGGAGAATCAATATGATTCCCTTGTTTCGGTCAGGAAAGCCTTGCCCTTAAACTTCTTGCCTTTCCCAGGTTTTTCTTTTCCAGAACTCCTCTCAACGTTAGACATGATGTTGAACTTTTCATGCAGCTGCAGCTTGGTTTTGAGCCGAATATAAGAATCGACGGTCAAGTATGGTCATCAAGATTGTCTGGTCGGTTTCTGGCGAGCTCCTTGTGAACTTTTGTGCCAGGAATTAGACCGTTGTAGAAAGCTATGGTAGCGAATTGCTCGTGACCTTTAGAGAAGTCACGAATTTGGTGAAGCTTGGTCTGAAAATGGGTGAAATACTTTGCTAGCAACTCCCCGGGCTGCTGCTTGACACGAAACATTGCATCAATGGTGACAGGTCGTTTCTGGTTGTAAATGTAGAATAGAACGAACTATTTTTCGAGTTCTTTAAAGGAGCTTATAGATTCTGAAGCGATCTTGTGGAACTGGAATAACAAGCAAAGAAGATGGTCCTCCTTGACCAACAGTAGAGATTTCCCCGAAGACTTTATGTGATCAGTGGGATTTCCCGATCCGGAATATTAATCGAAATTTGGAGCATTGAGTTTGAAGGGAGTTCTTGCTCGAGTATTTCTAGTAAAAAGGGAGATTGTTGACATTGTGTCAAAGTTTGTAAAGCGATCTGTTGGCTGAGCTCGTCAAATTTTACGTTATTAGCCATTTCAGCAGCGGTGTTGTTGGCGGCTGCATTCTGGTTGATGTTCTGCCCATTGTTGGTGTCAGAACCACCCTCTCTAGATCGAAACATCTCGATTTCCTGTTGTAGTTTGTGAATAGTCTCTTGAAGTTGTTTGTTGAGTTCTTCTTAAGAAGTCATTGTAGAATAAACTAGGGTTTTGAGATGGGGGTGACTTTGGGATGGGGGGATTCTTCTCTGATAAGATCATAACCGTGCAGTCGGTGCCAAATGTATTAACCTGATTCCAGACTAACACATTCACCAGGGTTAGGTCGGAAGTGAGCTGACCAAAAAGGGGATTTGAGTATGAGAATGACTGCACCTCGGAATAGGTCGAGGTTGCCTACGTACTCTAGCTCGGGGAGTTGAAATTGGAGATTAAGCCACTGTAGTTCTTAGGTTTTATACAAGATGAAGAGACACAGATCATGGGATCCTCCTTGATTTATGTGATTGTCCGTTATGCAGTGATTAGGGATCGAATCAATCAAAGATTATGTAATGGAAGCAATAAATGATTTGCATGTTGCCCGAATATCTTGCCATATCTGTATTGACTGAGCTAGTAGATCATTGTAAGTAGAACAATATCAGGTCGGGTCCGACGTTGAGGATCGGCTGTAGATGATACCACGTGTAACCTTTTAATTGGTTGTTGAATGTAGTAGTACTACATAGAATATATAAATCAAGCAATTCACCCTTCTTTATTCTTCTACATGTGCATCATGGTGCTTTCTAGTCAGGGACGGATCCAGGGGGTGCGCCGGGGTGCGGTTGCACCCCCCAAAGTTCAATTTTTTTTAATATTTCTACTATGTTTCTTATATAAATACAAAAATTATAGCCAAAATATTAAGAATCGCACCCCCCAAACTTTTGGCACATAAGTTCCATGTAACCTTGCACCCCCCAACTCAAATTCCTGGATCCGTCCCTGTTTCTAGTAATTGTATCATATTGTCCTTACTTACAACTGTGCATATTATTACGTACGAGGAACGAGCTTTGTAGTAACAGGTGAGGATAATGCGATGGATAAGACTTCAGCTGCACTCAGGAACACACTCCTATCATGCCCATTAACCACACTGTCAAAAAAAGAAGCTGGTGAGTTTGGTAATTGAGCCAAAACTTGCTCTAATCTGTATTGGTATATTGTGGTGGTGATTAAATTTACTCAAAACAATGCTCATCACGGACCACTAGATGCTTGGCCATTGTGTAAAAAATGCCAGACACATAGAGAGAGACTCTTTTGTTCCTTATAATTCCCATACTAAGACAAGGACCTCTCATTCTTTGTTCATGTTATCATGAAAATTTGTTCTTCTTAGCTCAGAGAATAAAGATGCTATTAGCATTAATGAGCTGTGTCTTATTTATCTCATTCTTACAAAGCTCACTTCAGTTTACTCTGATTATCCTACAGAATGAGTGGGTGAAAATGAGAAATGCCCATACCATTAAATGAATCATTTGTCTTTCTCTTTTCTCTTGTAATCTTTCTATTGTCTTGCTAGCTAACCATCTCTATCTTCAACCAATCTTCCTAACGGTAAGAAATTTCTCAGCATATTGCCAGATATTTTAAACTACCCTTCTCATTTCTCTTAATAACCATTGTAGGATTTAGAAAATATTTTTGTAAACACCCCATCTTTAGTACAACAATTGCTTTAGCTCCCACTTTTTTTAAGAAAATTTGAGCTAACCCTCCAACTGCCGGTTCAAAGTTCAAACCATCAGAGTTTTGTAATGGCAAAACTGCCCTTCTAGACTAGTTGCAAACATTCTTTAGTGGTTGTAGGGGAAAACAGAAAATATTATTAGTTACTAATAATAGGTGGTTTATTTACTAATAGCTAGATTGGACCATTTGGGAAGCGGTCTTGCTTTGTGTGTGAAGATTCTTGGCACTCAATATAATTGAAAATGCCAACTTTATGTGGATATCTGATTTCGAAGAAAATAGATTTTATGACTAAAAACCAATTTAGAAGTGAAGTCTTTGTAGATATTCGTGATGTTTCGTATATCTGATTTCTCAAATATCGGCATAATTCATTGGATCCTCGGTATTTTGATCTATAAACCTCCAACCCATCAAATTAAGCACCATCCTATACTTGTATCTTATACAATATAAACCCTAACTTTTCAATGTTGACCTTAAACCTCTCCCTATATAGAAAATAGGTTTATCCTTATTTTGGTGCTTCAAGAGTTCAAGTAGACTTTGCTTAGCTTTAATTCCAAGATGAAAGTGCCTTCTCTTATAGCTTGAAACAAGGTTTTTGCTGAACTGGATTGAAGAAAAAAAAAAATTATATACAATCAGATCGATTGCAGGGGTAATTTTGGGTTTAGGAAAAAATTATGATCCAAATTTTTGTTTAACAAACTTAACCCCCCCAGTGTTTGATTTTTTTCTGTGTAAACGACTAAACCCCCTAGACCCAAAGGGTAGTTTTGCCATTACAAAACTTTTATGGCTTGAATCGGGGGTTAGTTCAAATAAAAACTAATATGGGGTTAAATGCAAATGTGGTCCTAAATATGGGGGTTTATACCAATTTCTCTAGGATTTAATATAACTAGTATTTATACTGTGGTCATTGGATATGAAGGGAATGACCAAACTACAATTAGCCACCATTGAAGAATGTTATGAATGTCCAATACAAGTAGCACTGCCTTTTTAGCTCTTGATCGACGTTTTACAAGATCCAGTAGTTGCTGCTTCACCAAAATGAAGAAGCTGTATTCACCAGAATCTGTTGCTACCGCTAGTACTTCAATGGGGCAACTAGCAGTTGATTGTTGGTTTGATGATACAAGTATTCTCGACATGGACTACTTCATCAAGACACTCTCCGGTATTAAGGCTAAAGGAGTTAGACCTGATCTCATTGGTTCAATCATCACTAGCTATGCTTCAAAGTGGCTCCCTGAGCTCTCTGACGAGGAGACCAAGCGAAACATTACCAATTTTCAAGATTCACCTGACAGTATTACGGCACAATGGATGAAGAAGAGGTTCTTTGTAGAGACTTTAGTTGGTATTCTTCCTCCTGAAAAAGATTCCGTTTCCTGCAATTTCCTATTGAGACTTCTCCGAACAGGTAATATGATTGGGATTGAGCCAACTTACCGAATAGATCTTGAGAAAAGGATATCATGGCAGCTTGACCAGGCTTTTCTAAAAGAGCTTATGATTCCATCATTTAGTCACACTTGTCGGACAGTACTGGATGTTGAGCTTGTTCTCCGGTTAGTTCAAATATTCGTCAACATGGAGGAAGCGGCTAAGAGTGGAGCTGCTCTGGTCAAGGTAGCAAAGCTGGTTGATTCCTACCTTGCTGAGGCTGCTATTGATTCAAACCTAGCTTTGTCAGACTTTGCTGCACTTGCTGGATCTCTCCCTAACCATGCCCGCACTACAAATGATGGTCTGTATCGAGCCATTGATACCTATCTCAAAGTACGTATCTAGTGTATCATTAGGGAAATGACTCAGTCCTTGCTTATGTGTTGGTCATGAGAAACCATTTCTTACTGTTTGTTCACAGTCACCACATTCTCTATCCCTGAATGTGGTGGCAATTTAGAGATCTATCTGAATTAATTTGGTTTGGCATGCAGGTTCATCCGGGTGCGTCAAAGCAAGAGCGAAATTATCTCTGCAGCTTGATTGATAGCCGGAAACTATCATCTGAGGCATCCCTTCACGCTGCTCAGAATGAGCGTTTACCTGTCCGTGCTGTAATACAAGTTCTCTTTTCTGAGCATGCAAAAATCAAAAGCCAATTCGAATGGAGTGGTTCCTTAAGTGGATCAACACGAAGTCCCAAGCCTGTGACCGAGCCCTCAGTACGGTGCATTTCAAAACGTGAAACAAATATTCACAATATGGAACTAAAGAAGTTGCGAGAAGATGTTCATAGACTTCAGACCCAATGTAATTATATGCAGGCTCAAATGGATAAACTCACCCGAAAGAAGAAAGGGTTTTTCAGGTGGATCAAGCTAGGGGTTTCCAGCTGCTTATTCCGACCTTTGAGTGTAGTGGAGCGGATTGATAACAGTGGGGGAGTTATTGAGGCTGGATTCCAGCATCATGCACCATTGAGTACAAAGGGAAAGTTGGTGCAACCTAAAATTGTTAAAACTCGGAGGAAATCTATGTAGTGAAGGTCTCTGTAAACTGATGTTTTTGTAGATTCAGTACCGCTGAAATACGAGTCTCTCTCTTTTCTTCTTTCTGATGTACCTATAGTCTTGACGTCTTGTTTATCTTGCTTTAAGATTCAGTTTCGAAGAATGTGAAACTCCCCAGGTCTACTTTAATTGTCAGTGAATAACCAAAACCCAGTCAATCTCCTCTGGTGCACTTCAGTGTGGATTTAGATATAAATTGAAATCTGGTAGGCTTTTCTCTGATCTCGACAAAGAGAAGTGTGTTTTGAGTGAAATGGCAAATCTGAAACATATGACTTCGACTGGTAATAGATGCTACTGAACTGACATGGAGATTTATAGTAATGGGGCGGAGATACAAGATTGTGAAGGGATGCCTCAGATCTTCTCGCAACTTCTTCATATACAAGATACATAACATCTTCATGATAAAACCACTAATATAATTGAATATAACGAGATTCTCGTTACTAATTATTCTGAAATAATTGCAAAAATGATGATAGGCATATATATAAATATCACCAGAAATCGTTGCCATCCATCCTTAAAATGACGAGATTGATTCTGTCCATGTCATATATATATCCCAAAGATGAGTTTAGTTGCTGAATCACAATCAGTACTTACACGAAGGGTCTTCTCTACTCAAATTCGAGCCTTCAGGGCCTGTGTGCTTATGGGTCCAAAGGAGTCTGCAAGGTTCTTGCAGTGAAGGAAATATTCGAGCATTTTCACTCTCTAGTCTCAATTTTATCCTTGTCAAGCAACACTTGAGTCATGATCAGGTTTGTTAGGGAAAAGACTAGATTTCTCCAAGCGGCATACCTGAAGTCTTCCAGGTTTAAAATATCTGTGGATTTAGGATGTGGAACGTATTACGTATACCGTACCTTTGACAACTCATGAACAAGGGAACAACTCCATCCATTTCTATCATGCTGCACCCTGTAGGATTGTTTGTTAATCTTCCTTGTCTTTCATGAGTTTCCTTCTTACTTTAGCTTCATCTCACTTCCCTAACTAATGAGCTAGATATGTTAGAAATGTAGCATATAGGCCGGCTCCACCATTGTGTTGGTCGATCGAGTTGAAAAAAAAATTTAGCTGGTCTTTCCGTAGCCTCTAGAGTAGTATCATGGATCCTGAGGCATGATAAATTAAGCCTCCAGTAGCATATATGCCCGGCCATGCCCCTTCAAACTTGTAATTAAGTTGTATTACTCAGCTTCTCTGCTTCAGCTATGCGATCAATATACGTTCCAATGTGTAAATTGTAAACCATGCACCCTTCACTTAGGCATAAAATCAAAGTGCTATAAGGCCTGGATGACTAAGGGTCTACAGGTAGCCAACTAGCCAAGAGACCGACAAATATCATTCCAAAATGCCCTTCTCTTCTTGCAGGCCTACTCATCACAAGAACAACAATCATCACCATGCAACCCATATACCACCCTGAAGATCGAATACCTAGATGTGTCTAGGCAAGAATATAATTAAGCTCTTATCTGTCACCTAGTCCACTCCACTCTAATAACTTTGAGCTGCCTGCATGCTAAGCCTTGGCATCTCATCATACGAATCTCGGCCGAGCAAAGTAGACATCCAGGACCATGAGGTAAATGGTGTAAGTGTGAAAAACATGCTCACCAACAAAGTCATAATAAGCTCAATTTGCTTAACAAGAGCCATAATATAATCAACCTTGAGACAAGATCAACAGACAGCAAGCTTGTAATTTTTAGTTGTAACACAACAAAACCACTTCAAACATTAAAAGTCTAAAACACCTACAAATCGGGCTTGGGCTTGGGCTTGGCTTGGCTGAGACGGGCCTCTGTTTTCAAAGCAAGCAATGGCACAAAGTGTATGGTGACCAAAAAATTTAATATGTGATTCTTTTAATGTGTGGT
>JABWDY010026573.1:19568-30708 GCA_013358455.1 Thalictrum thalictroides | reverse complement strand
TTATTTTATTTTTACATTAAAGATTGGCGATTATTGCAGACTGCTCTTGTTCGTCCATATGTTGTTTGTGCCGTTTTAAGGAATATTACATTTGACCAAGCTTCGTATAAAAGCTTCATTGACCTCCAAGATATGCTCCATCAGAACATATGTAGGTAATGCTTCTCTTTTACACGTAACAAACATGTAGATGAAACAACATTTTGATTTCCATTTTGTAGGTTGTGTAGTCCGCTTTTTGTCTTGGTTAACAACAAACTGGACCCTTCATATTTATACTTTGAGATTCACATAATGTCTTCATATCATATGATAACAATGGTTCACTACTGACCATTATGTGATATATTTATGTGCTTAATATGTTTGTTGCATTGTATTATGTTGCGAGGACCGATGGAAGGTAAATTTACTCAATGATTTTTTATGCCTTTTTTTTACTTGCTATTGATAAAATATGGAAATTGTTACATATTTGGGACAAGAATTATGAAAACCAAAGTAAAAAGAGCAAAGTCTAATAAATGAGCTTTTGCACACTACAGGGAATTGAGAGAAAATATGTCACACCCTGATTTTTGATAAATGAATATTCGCCAACTAAATAGTAAAATTCACAAACCAAAAGCTAGGGTGTGAGCGGGTCGGTCCCACAAGGAACCCAGACAGGCAGAAACATTCAAAGCATTAAGTTACATGGATCATAAACAACTCCAAAACATAAATTACCTTATTTTCAAAACCATGCAACTCCAACTCCAAGCTTATTAACTCCAACGCCGCTCCTCGTCTACGTCCGACCGAGACGTATCCCAAGTTGCAAAAGAAACAACGAGGGTCAGTATTTTGAATATGGTGTGAGTGTCTCTCATAAAAGGAGAGCTCACCAAAACTAACAACAGTTTACAGTTAAACAGTTAACTATGCATGCTTTCTATAACGATAAACTAATTTAACTTACCGTCTCCTGTAATAACTATGGTGAGTAAACTTGCATGAAAAATTAGTGGGACCCACCATCCTGCACTGTCGTTAGAAATATATACTAATTAATTAGATTGACGAGCAACAAATATATGCTAATAAATGAAGAACAACAATCAACCACTAACTTCCACATAACTACAAATTAGACAACCATCCTGGAGGAAACAAACAAACCATTACAGAATTGTAACCGTTAACACCACTTGAAGTTATTGAGCTTAGATGTCGCGTTTCTGTCTGTTCACTTATTTTCAGTGTCTGTTAGTTAACCTAAGTTTTCACCCTAGCCACACCCGACTCTAAAGTCGATTGGGCTCACATAGTACCCAAGATGAAGCAAGATTGATTGGGCTCACACAGTACCCAAGGTTAACCAATTCGATTGGGCTCACACAGTACCCCCGATAAATCCATTCGGTTGGGCTCACACAGTACCCAACATAAAACAAATCCATTGGACTCACATAGTACCAAAGATAAATCAATTTTGTTGGGCTCACACAGTATCCAACGTAAAACAAATCCACTGGACTCACAATACCCAACCAAAAGTCGATTGGGCGCACACAGTACCCAAGATAACCATCTCGTCTCACGTAGACATTTAATCCATAACCAAAACGGAATTCAAAATCAGACTTATGTGGCAACTATGGAATTTATCATTAGTTATTAGTTTCGTTAGCAAAGAACAGTTATTGTAACGTTTTATCTCTTCGACACACAGCCGTAAAGCCAGGCACACAACCATTAAACTCGGCACACAGCCATAAAAACAATAAACCACTAACAATAACCACTTTCGTCTCAACAATACACAACAGGTACAAAACCAAATAACAGTCAAACAAGCATTCATTTACGCAAATAACATTTTCATGAATAAATTAATACCCAGACCCTACATAATCAAGCCATCATTAATGACCGAACAAATCATTTTAACATATTAGAATTCCATTTCTTATTGTATTCCCATTATCGAAATTCTATATACCATCCATGGTATTATCGAACCATCCAATGGCATTATCATTTCAAATCCCAAACTCCAAACTGATTAAATAACATTAAACATTAAATATCGCATTTCGGCAATTCTATGCACATTGTGGTGTATTCATACATATCTATGAAAATTCAAAGGGACTAAGTCTAAAAATTAATATCCAACACATTTGTGGCTATGACTAGATTAATAATAGTATACCCATCACTAAAAATTTAAAACCGAATCAACTTTTGAAGAAATCATGTTTATACATGTAACAACAGTTCAGTACCATATAATTAACTAAGTAGGTTAGGCTTTAACTAACCAATTGATTAGAAAGAAAACAAAGAAATTTGTTTAAATCATGAGAGTCATCATTGCATACTCTTATTCTACACATAATTGTAAGTCATAACATACCATATTCCATGTCATATAAGTTGATACAGACTAATCAAAATCAACAACGTCAGTTGTACTTCTTCCCATCATCATAGCATCATAGCATGTGTTTTTCTTTTGTAAAAGCAGTCAACATTTTCAACAAAATCAGTTGTATTTAACCAACTACATTAATAACCAATATATTAAGCTAGTTATACAGTACAATAAAACTAAAATCCACTCACCTCAAGCTTCCAAACCCGTGCCAACTGCCAACAACTTCCTCTTCCTATCCACCTTTCTCTTCTATCACTCGATCTTCTCCTTAGCTCTTTTTGGTGCGGCAGTCTTCCTATCCAAAAGTTAAGCAAAACCACTTAACCTAATGGCACAATCTTTATATATACTTATCTTGATCCAATTTATAAAAATTTTGAAACCCATTAAAATATCCAAAGAGTTACCCCACTTAGTCCAATTAAATTAACACTTCAATAATTACACAAACCCAACCGTAAAACATAAGCCCATAATACAAAGACCAATATACCCTTAAGATCATTAAACCATTAAAATCTTCATACGATATCCGTTTTCAAGAAACTTTGTATCCACATGTCCCAAATAAAATTTCTAATCCAATAAATCCATAAAAATATTATTTTTAAATCCTTTGAAAATTCAGGTTGTTACAAAACAAGGGGCGTCCATCCTTACTAATCTCTTGCGTTGAATGTCTGCTGTTGCGTCTAAATGACTCATAGTAGGCCAAAATTTTGTCATTTTGTTTCCCATATAATCATAATATCTGTTCTTTTCTTCCTTATAACGAGAAATATTTTATTAATTATCTATAACAATTGTTACCGAGGTGGGGCCAATTGCTTTGCAAGTCCTATTTTGTACTGTTAGAACATAATTGTTACCAATAACAATTGTTTTAAATTTGATGGCGTTAAGACATTTTTTAAAATATATTTTTTCCTGTAAGTTCTTTGGTCAATATTTGATTGGCAAAATAGGTATATTGGTTTTTAGGATTCTTTCTGATTGATATGCTCCCTTCTCTTGTTTTAGGGGGAGAACCCTTGTTGCTATTGGGACTCACGACTTGGATACAATACAAGGTCCTTTCACTTATGAGGTAGACTATCAATCTGAAGCTGCTAATGTATACTATAAGTATGTTGTACTCTTTGGATATACAAAAAAATTCTTTGTTTTGATACCTTGTAAAGTCCTTATAATGGTCTCAAACAAGTAGGCAATATGATGCTAGCAAAGGAACCCTTTGGGAATATTAGGGAATAAGGAGGAAGTCAGAAGGAGTTTGTGGGCATAAAACGAAGACGAAGGGAGTGCGGCGGAATGTAAGAATCCAGATAAACTTCTTCTCAGAAGTGCTTCATGGGAAGGCAGTTTAAAAAACTTATTTAGGAAGGTGTTTTGGAGTCGAGAAACACTGGTCTCAGATGACTATCTCTTTCCAGAGTCTTAAATTTACTGGACTGTCGGAGCGAAACTGCATCTGACTTTCTCCTTTCTGCTTGAAGTTCGCAAACGGCCCCAAACAGAAAAGAAATCAGGAAGGATTTGAGCAGACTTGTCAACTAAACATGTCAAACCTGATCTTTAAAACCATCCTTCCTCGACTTGAAAGCAAAGTGGCTTAAATCACTTAATCCACTTTTAAACATGTCAAATGCATCTTCAATTAGGAATCCTATGTCTTCTAGTGGGATATCGAGGATGTTACATATCTGTTCTAGTCATTCCTGCGTAAACAGAATTCTGTTGCGCAATAAATGATGTGCTTACGCTTCTTTGATTATATAATAATGTTATTGTACAGTTTTTATGTCAGCACAAGTCATCTTCCATAAAGTTGAGGATAGAAAGCAATTATCCTTTTCTTCTTTATCTTATGCATGTCATGTTTTTTTTTTTCAGGCTCTTCCACCTACAGAGATAAATTTTGTGCCACTAAAACAGGTAACCATTTATATTTAGTAAGCAAGTCCACATCATGGACTTTTGAGGTTTTGAGTGTTGTTAAGTATAACTTTTGTTTCCCTCACAGCGAGTGCTTCAAATTTCTATCCTCCTAGGCCCATCAAGTAGAATCTGTTGCGCCATAGTTTGTCTCTCTGACGTCTGAACGTTTATGTATTCTAAGTACCCTTGTTAGATCTTGAATGGTAGATTCTGCTGAATTGGTTAATGTTTTGTCAGAAGATGTTCATATTACCTTGTGTTTCTGTGAAGGTTCATTACTCTCTAGAGAGCAGCTGTTTTCTTAAACTTTGCAGTATAATTGTGTTTCATATAAATTCTACTTTAGAAATTTGATCCACCATTGGGGTGGTATGTTACACAAAAATACCAAAAGTAGGCAAATATAGTAGGTCTGCTCAATAAAAAGAACGCAGGATATTAGTGTTTCAAAACCCAGAATCGGAGAATTTTGGGCAAGAGTGCAAGACATAGCAGTTGCTTACAGAAATCATATAGTTTTTGTTCACAAGGTCGAAGGGTGTCTTGGTGTTTAGAAAGCTGAAACTTTTAGGAGTTTGTGTCGTTTGGATTCTCCTGTCATTTAAGGGTACCAGTGTTCTAAAAGACGGCCTAGGCGCTAGGCGGGTGCCAGGCGTCCTATTTTGGGGCTACTCGGGTGATCTAGGCGGGGATGAATTCTGGGCGGGTTCTAGGCGGGTCTGTGCGGATTCTAGGCGGTTCTAGACGGGTCTGAGAGGGTTCTAGGCGGTTCTGGGCGGGCGGGTTAGGTATACACATAACCCAAAAATCCCAAATTAGATCGCGTTTCTCTCCCATCTTCTTCTTCTTGCACGCCTGCACCTCCATCCCAAATCAGATCGCGTTTCTCATCACCATCATCAGTTGGTTCTCATCACCATCATCAGAAAATCGTGTTTCTCTCTCTTCTAAATCGGTTTCTCTCTCATCAGTGGACCGTTTCTCTCTCATCTGGATCGGTGGTTCTCTAGTCTCTACTAAGTAAGATAATCTTACTCTTTCAATGTCTTTTCAAATTGATTTCTTTTCTTTTCTTTTCAAATTGAGTTCGAGTCGGGCATGATGTTGAAGACTATGAAAATGAAGAGATGGAAGATTAGATTATATATTTATATGTTTATATGAATTAGTATATGGAGTTTATGGAATATTAATTAGTATACTATGTGCCTATATGAATTAGTATTTGCTGAAATACAAGCAAATAACCAATACCATCCTAATCCGTCTAGACCCCACCTAGGCGCCCGCCTAGCCGTCTAGGCGCTAGGCGCCCCCTCACCGCCAAGCTTCCGCCTAGTGTCTTTTAGAACATTGAAGGGTACTAGTAACTATTGGTGATTTCGAGACTTCCTTACAAAGTTGTTCTATACATTATGCAGTTAGTGTTCATTTAGACAGATGAGCCCTGCAGGAGACCTTGCGTTATATTAGGAAGGGCTTGGCGGGTTGAAAAGATAGAGGGATTATTCGGTTCGTGGGTCACCAGCACCAATGCAATGTTGTAATATTAGTGAATGAGTTTTTAACCAGTTGAGTGTTATTGAAGTTATTTTTTTTTAAATCCTTCATTGGGTTTATATACTTAATGTAATGGTTTAGTTATGATGCTACATAAATGTACCTTTTATTTCTAAGAAAAAGAAAATAGACAAAGAACTCTTATAGTAGTACGTGTCTTGTTTCCAGATAAATTAAGAGTCACATATTTCTCTAAACCCGCGCATTAATAGAACGTTGTTTCTTCAGAAACATTACATTCCCTTGGAATATTATAGTGGCGGGCGGTGTATGCGATCATACTGCTTCCTTGGCTTTAAACAGCAGGTATGGGAGAAATAAGGAGTTAGTTTCCTAAGAGCCAGTTGAAGGCAATGGGACAATCCATTTGTCGTTACCTTTTTCTGTCACCCTAGGATTTTGAACTAGCTAGTTGTTTCACACTCGCAGTCTACTGAGTTGTGTCCACCCCCACAATGACGATCTCCTGCACACAATATATGGAATTTGTATTTGCTTACTTATTTGCATGATCTTGTTGAAGGCTTGAAGTAAGAATTTAGATAAACTTGTGGTTTAGAATCCATACTTTATTATAGTCTTACAGGAAATTTTGGTTATATGGTAGTCAGCAAGTCCTCTTATAAGTGTGGTCTAATTAGCTAAATCATTTAGGACCATCTTCTGTGTTCGTCGTACACTATTACAGCTCTAACTGCTGTGTCATCACTGTTAACCTGTTTGTTGTTATTTGCGTTAAATATGTGTCATGTTTCACATTTCAGCATTTCCTCTTAAAGATTATCATACTTTGCTTGCTCTCATTCCATTATGGATGTAACTACTAATATACTAAGATTAAACTGAGTTTTTCGCAGGTAAAAAGTTTCAGAGGCGATGAGCTAATGAAATTTTATGAGGTGAGTGTTAATGAGCTAGGGGAGTCTTATTTTAAGCTTACAAAGTTTGCTATTTTCAATGCGACCATATGCTTAGTCTTGTGGAAATGTATCCCATTAAGCTTTGTAGTGAACATTGTTTTTTGTGCAGACGGATATCAAATTAAAGAAGTTCTTGCACATAATTGAGAAGTCTCCAGTGTTCCCAGTTATATATGATTGCAACAGGTACAATTGCTATGCATAGGTCACTTTCTTGTTCTTGTCATGCCATTCGTTTCTTTTCTCATGATTTACAAATCACTATCTTCTAATCACTTTAGCTGTTGAGGCACACTTTAATTTGTTATTTTATTTAAATACAATCTGTAGGCTCCATTTTTATTACTTAGCAATTAAATGATGCACTTAGTTCAGGAAATAAATTTTGTATGTATTAGACAAGTGACTGGACTAAAGTTTCTACTGGTATGAATGCTACTTTTTTGCAGAACTGTTCTATCTTTACCCCCTATAATTAATGGTGCACTTTCGGCAATCTCTGTACAGACCAAGAATGTATTTATTGAATGCACTGCAACGGATTTAACGAAAGCAAAAATTGTCTTAAACACAATGGTGGGTTTTAAGCTAACTGTGTCGTATTTGTTTTATTGTCAACTTTGTATGTCTCTTAGATTCAATATATACAAGTTAATATAACCATCTGCTTTGGCTTTTCAGGTAACCATGTTTTCTATGTACTGTAAAAGGAAATTTGAGGTTGAACCAGTAGAAGTAATCAGCTCCGATGGCCATTCATGTGTGTATCCTGATTTATCAGCATACAGTATGGAGGTTCCTTTGTCAAAAATAACTGGCAGAATTGGTGTCTCTGCGGATGCAAACCAGGTAATAATACTTCTGTCTTTGTCAAGTATCTAATTTTTTTTTCTTTTAACGGATGTCACCTGAATTAACATATGTTTGGATAGCTCATTAGACCTTACAAATGCATCTAGTAACAAATAACAAATTTCACTATATGTTTCCGTGCCCGAGAGACGCTATATATGTTTCCATGCCTGAGAGACAATATATTTTTCCTTGCCCGAGAGACACATGACATAAGATTTGGCAAAAGAATAGCAATTTGTTTTTGAACTAGACATGTTGGTAACATGCCAACATGTTGAGAAAGCACTTGAATCGTTCCAAAGGCACAAGGCGAACACCCATTTGCTTTAGGCACAATACTTGCAGACATGTATCACAACTGGACACGCCCAAGTGTTTACTCGAGCAAAATACATACTGAGGAATATTAATATTAGACGTGTTAAAGGCATGCAGATATGTGCTAATGAATGGGGAACTTGCAATATAGAAATAATATAAGAGCAAGACCAGCAGAATTTTATTTTTTATTTTTTTAATTGAAAGGTAAACGACCATAATATGTAGATAATAATAAGAATCAAAACAAAGATTGACACAGAATTTTAATGTGGTAAAATCCAAGAATGGGAAACTTCCTTGACTACCTTCTTCGATGGTAAAACTAATCCACTATGATATTGTTTAGAGACTACAAGCCTATCAAACTAAAAGCACACCTGCAAACCTGATAACTGGCTGTCACTAATACCAATGACTTTACCCGAGTACCTTTATGTTAACACAAAGAACTCACAAAGTCCAAGCACTCACAATAATGAAAGAATGATGAAGGATGAAGAAGATTGAGGATTCTGATGGCCTTTTGTTTCTGATAGTTTGTCGTTAATAATTTTCATTTCATGCAGGTTATTAGTTTGTTGAATAGGATGCAATTGCTAGCTGAAAAATCTGTTTCAAGTGGTGACCAGTGTAGTATCATTATATCTGTACCTCCAACCAGAAGTGATGTTCTTGAATCTTGTGATGTTGCAGAGGTACCGACTATAACATATTTAAAGTCTTGACTTTAATTTAATTTGGTATGACTGATTGTGAAAACATCAAATGCACTTTCACTAACTAAGGTTGTTTCGTTTTGTAGGATTTTGCCATTGCATATGGTTTTGAAAACATCCTTGCAAAAGTTTCTAGCCCTTCCCAAGGAGGAGGAGAGCAATCTTTGAGCCAAATCAGCAATTTGATTAGATTGGAGGTGTCAAAGCAAAAATTTCTTTTGTGTTGTCTATTTACCTTTTCATTATAATTAGATCCTCTCCAATTTGCTTTTATTATACTAGAAATATAAAAGATGAATGATAATATTGATAATATATTGAGATAAAGATACAAAGAAGTTATCTCTCTATATATAGAGAGTGACACCACATAGAACTTATATCTAAGCTATGTGGGACTAAACCATATACTAAAAGTCTACAATACCCTTTACTTCCTACAATTATAAAAGTTATTCTTATCAGCATTCTAGTTGTTGGATAAACCAGTTGGCAGTTGCCATTCTGTAGATTAATTACTTAGTGACTTCGGAGTCCATATACTGTCATCATTTCTAATCATCAGAAGATATGACAGTCTATGTTGTCAAAGGCGTTAGGCGCAGCGAGGCAACATGCTTTGAAAAAATGCCTTGGAACGCCTTGGCGGCACTTTAAACAGACGCCTTGTTTATTTAAATGTTAAAAGAGAACATTGTAAAAGGCCTAGGTTGAATCTCTGAACACTTTCTTTTGCTATAATTATTGCCTTTGTTTCATGTGTGCATATAGTTCTCAGTCTGCTTCTTTCAGGACTGGTTGACAATGTTTACATGTGTTGATTTTGTAATACCCCATGAGATTTAATCCTCAATATACAGAAAAGATGTATGGATGTAGATAAATCAGGAGATAGTTTTTATATTTGTTTCTCTCAGTCTGCTTCTTTCAAGACTGGTTGACAATGTTTACATGTGTTGATTTTGTAATACCCCATGAGATTTAATCCTCAATATACAGAAAAGATGTATGGATGTAGATAAATCAGGATATAGTTTTTTATATTTGTTTCTCTGTATGATTTTGCGCCATCAGGCTAATATTCTACACCCCTTTTTGGTATTAAGTTCTATTCATTAAGAGTTTCATATGTTTCTTTTTGTAGTTTGCAATGTCTGGCTTTACTGAGGTGTTGACATGGATATTGTGCTCTTATAAAGACATAACCTCCATGTTAAATCGGAAGGATAATAACTCTACATCAGTGAAAATTTCGAATCCACGTTCAACAGATTTTGAGGTTTGTCAGCTCTTTTATGACAAGTGTTTCAATTTGTTTTTGAGGTTTGAGTTTAAATATGTTTGGAGCACCCTGATAGGTTGTCCCTCTGAACTTATTATTAATAGTAATTTTCCACTTCTTTCTTCATTAGAGCATATCTTGTTTCTTCAATATAGCTCCACGTGAATTACTTTTGGAATGTACATCAACACCACCTATACATGCCTTAGCACTCAAGAAAGAACAAGCGATGTATATTTTAGATTTTAGTTTGGCTAAATTAAGCTTTATTTGTATATAGTGTTTCATACAGCCAATGTGGCTGGATGAGAGAGGTTTTGACCAATTTTGAAACTCTCATTGATGGGTCACAATCCTGGTCTCTCGAGGACTAGAGTTTTGACTCAAAGTAATGTATATCCCCCTCTCTGTTTTGAAACCTTGATCAATTTTATCTTAACGTATTTGTTTCCCGCTCTGATGGATCCATTTCAGTTTTGTCATGATGTTGGGAGGGAGCTAGGCCAGCTAAATCTCAGTATGGTGCCTTGTAGCCTTGAAAAAAAATTTAAAGTGTCTCAGATTTTTTTTTTCTTGAAGGATAACTATTTATTAGCATTGAACGCCACCTTGAGAAGAGGGCTAATGATTTTGAAGTTTTATGGGTTTTCTTGGCTATAGTTTATATACTCTGGCGTCTAAATGCATTCCTATTGACAAAACAGAATAATGGTACTGTTAGTGACTAGTTGGGTTGCACTGTGGGTGCTTTTCTTTCTAATTCTTGGGATACAGCCAACACTAGTAGCAAGAAAAATTGGGTTGGAAGGCTAAATTGGTAGCTAAAGGAAGCCACACTAGATTGGTGAGAAGCACCTCATCATCTTGTTCTGATTACTTTTCCTATTACTAGTGGATGTGAGGGCAACACTGCATTGGTTCTTAAAAATGACATCCTATCTTGACATCTTCCCTCAACCATCATATTTCACAGATCCAACGGTAATGATATAAAGACATTAACAATCTTCTGAGCACGTGGGGGTATATTGGGTAGTAATTTATTTTATTACTAAAAAATAAAAATATATATAAAAATAAATTGAAAGTCCAAGATGGATCGAGGAGTTCTTCTCTCACCTGGCTT
>JABWDY010026564.1:0-18213 GCA_013358455.1 Thalictrum thalictroides | reverse complement strand
TTCGCCTTCTCCTTCTTCTCTCCTTCGCATTCTTCGAGCTATGAATTGAGCGAACTTGTGAGTTTTTCTTTTCGTTTTTCGAATTTGAAGAACATAATACAGAAATGTGCTGCCGCTTTATTCAAGTGAGGGACCTGTTTGGTTACAACGCTAATTTTTATTTGGACCATTATAGATGCCGATGTGGCACTGAGAGAGTGTCCACGTGTACATAAAGTGCTTCGTCATCATTTTTGTGAAATGATACCGTAGGGGCAAACCAATTTTGTGGATATACACCAAATGTGTGTCCACGTTGACCAATAGAAAACCGCTGTCCCGTGGACACATTTTGTGTATGTCCACAAAATCGAGTCGGTGCTGCACTGCTGCACTGCTGCTACCGTGTTACGCATGATTTTGTCACTTGTTTACCGTCCACATTCCCCATGCGCCAATCGCCAGTTTATTACAACCAACAAAGTTGTTTCTCTTTCTCTCTCTTTCCACCATCTTCATCAATGGCGGAAAACCAAGCTGAAGACGAAGAAGACGAGATATTCGGAGACTTCAAGTTCATCTCATCTCCATATTCGAATCAAAACAACAACAAAGAGGACGATGAAGATTGGAGCGATTTCGTAACAACTCCATCTCACTTTCAAAAACAAGATTTCTTTCACAGTTCTCTACCATTTCAACCTTCTAATAGCTTCTCTTCTGTCACACAAAACCCTAGTAATGATACTTTTATGTTTTCAAACAACTTCGATCCTCTTAATATTGCCTCAGATCATACAACGAAACCTAACGGAATTGAATTGCAAATTAGTGAATCAGGTAAGAAATTGGAATCTCGATGGGAGAAACCTAGAGGAGCTTTGCCGCTTTCGTTATTTGGCGGCGACGAAGTTGAAGAATCTGATGCTGTTAATGATGTTCAAGATATATTTTCTTCTAAATCGGAATCAACACCAAAAAATGGATCCAGTATTGGATCTGGTATTGGTTTTAATGAACTTATTGTGAATTTATATGGTAATCAAGCTGAAAATGGATCAAATTTGAATCATGTTGATGGTTTGAACGGTAGAAGTGAAGTGATTAAGGTTGAAAATAGATCAAATTCAAATTTATTTGAGAGTATGTACCCTAAAACTGAACAGATCAAGGTAGAAAATGGATTGAATTCGAATTCGGTCGAGGATAATGGGGATTTTGATGAAGATGATTGGGAATTTAAGGATGCAGTAATTGAAAATGTAGCCGGGGATAGTGATTTTAGAGTAAAGGTGATATGTTTTTTGGATCTCATTCCTTTAGTTTGAGTGGTTTGATGTTCGTAGAGAAAAGGAAACACTTTATGACAGTTTGACTAATTTTTTTCATATTTTTTGAGTGTGTATCAGAAAGATGAGAATGATTTAGTTTCTTGGGATTTTCAATCAGAAGCACCACCCGTGGCAACATTAACAATGACTACTACATCATCACCAACCAAAGCAAGTGCAAGCAACATTCAGGTTGGTTCTAGAACATTTTAAATCAGCAAAATACTATTATATAATAGCTCCCATTTAATATCTTCCCTTTGAATGTGTGCATCAAGCTGTTTGTGAATTGTTCTTGTGTATACATTTGTTTGTAGGAGCATTTTTTTTTTGTTTATTGAATTTTATGTTTTCTAATTTGAAGGTTGATGGAACAATGTAGGAAAGTCCTGAAGGTTCTGCATTTGGATTTAGCAGCAGTGTACATGATGATGATTGGTTTGTCTCATCAAATGGGAATTCTTCTAATCCCATTATAATTGAGAATGGATTTGATTTTGAGTCAGGTGCCAACACTTGGAAATCAAATTCATTTAATCACCCCAAGCATATTCCTACAGAAAATGGAAATAACGCTTATTTGGTCGATGAGAATTTTGATTCCGATGAAAGTTTTTTCGACTTTCAGGATCCATTGACGAAGTCTGAAGCTTTAGATTGCTCCCCCAAACAGAAGGTGATTATCAAGTTACCTTTTTCCTAAATAACACTAATTGCAATTTTCGAAACAGCAAAATTGTTTTGCTAATTCAGAGTTTCTGGATTATAGGAAGAGCTTAAGATTGTTGATCAATCAGGGACTGGAATTAACGAGCTATCAGTTAGTGATGAAGTTCAGGTTGGTTTTAATTTCATGAAATGCTGTCTCTCTCTCTTCACTTCATATGGTGTGTTTGATGATGGGAAGTACTCTTATAAGATTCTCAAAAGTAAATTTTAGAAGAGCACTATGTTATATGTATGTTTGTATGGATGGTTTACCCTACGCATAAGATTAAACGATATGGATATATACAGGTGGTAAAGACTTCATCCAACATAGCTTTTGAATCGGGATTTACACTCTCACTCAGTGAGTAAAATGTACATACTAACTCAATAAGGAGTGACAAATAAGATGAAAGCAAAAAAATTATTCGTGTATAAATGAGAGAGATGGTATTTAAATGTGCTAAAAGGTGTTGTATGTGTTACATGAATACATTTTGTAGACTTTCGACATGTTCAAGGGATGCCAACGTGTGCAATGAAAACATGTGTCAAGTGTTTTATTCTTATCCAGCTTGCTTCTCGATCCTGTGACAGGCTAAAACCATCTAAGAGTGTACCTCGAATAATAACCTGACAAACTATTGATCTGATTGAAATTCACTACTGATTAACCTTAATTCCATCCAACATGCTGTTCGTCGCCCTTTTTACAGACTAACTTTACCCAAAGCTGCTGTACTGAATAGATTAAGGAAGAAATTTTCTACATATATATATTAAAGATCACTTTTAGTTATTCAAGTATATTAGAGTAAGGAAAGACATTGAAATATTTTTGAAGCAGCGCCTATGCTTGTACCCCTGCACTCATTCCCTTCAAAACAGGGAGGAGTATAATCACAACGGCTGTGTTTGGTTCTCGAAATCCAAATTCCGGGAATCTAGAAGGTATTGCTGGAAGAGAAGCAGAGTCCAAAATAGATGAAATTCCTGGAAGAGAACACCGCAGGACAGACTTGTCCATGTATTTATGGGAACTGGTTTCCATTTAAAAAAAAGGAAACCATATTCCTTCCGTCAAGCCTAAGCCGGAATCTGTTTTCCTCAAATTTCTCCAAAAATATAGGGATTTGGCCTAACTTTCCAAGAATCTAAATTCAGTCGAACCAAACATAACCAACATATAATTTGAAATCTGTACTCCCCGACATCTTTGTCATCTTCTTACGTCTGTTTATGTTTATTGATTTATGCCAGATGAAATACTCTCTATGGCCTTTATGTCTTTAACATAATTACTTTATTACTTTCCAGGAAAATGGAAAAGCGTCAGATAATGATAGGAAAGCACTGCCTTTGTCAATTTTTGGCGATGGCAATCTTGATTCGGATGAGTCCTCGTTTGGTGAAGATGTGTTTTCATTTAAGCCCACCACCTTTGTGAGAAATGGATTAAACAGTCAGGTTTCCAGTTCGAAACTTTCGCTCAATGAGTTGATCTCTGATTTATACGGTTCGTCTGAGAATATTCCAGCTGACAGTTCTACTCGCGAACACACTGAAATTGGGTTTAGTTCAGCTCGGACAGTCGTAGATTCTAACTTACCCGATGTTGAGGATGATTTTGACGACAGTTCGTGGGAATTTAAAGCTGCCTTTTCAGAAAACAAATCTGAATATTCTAGTCCTGCAGCTGTTCTAGGAAATATCCATCAAGAGCTCCCTGCAGGATCAAAGATTACGAGTTTTGTGGAATTCTACACTAGATTAAAAGAGGAATCAGGCTCCATAATACTTTACCATCTCAAGAATCTGAAGGTTTGTCTATTCTGTCATCATGACATATTTCCTGCACGGGAAACTATTGAATTTGTGAATAATTGTATGTTCTCTGTAGAATGATCAAAAGGCTGCTGCTCTTTCTGGTGATGATACGACAGCAGAAGCTCTCCATGAAGAAATCGAGGTGTGTGATCACTGGTCACCTTTTCTATGGCATATTGTTACACTTGAATATCAATACATCCTCATTTGCTGTGGTATGGTTTACTCAGTATATCAAAAGTATAAGAAAATAAAGAAAGTGTTGCTTAATGAATATATCAATACAATATCCATTGAATTTATTTTACATTTTCAGATCTTCCCTTTTTTTCTAACAATTTTATACAACTCTTGTTTTTAAGTATCCAGGATTCTGGTTACCATAGCCTCCAGATGCCTACTGTTTCTCTTACGTTTTATTTTTCTATGTTTCAGACCGCATACAAGAAACTGTTCCAAGAGAATATGGTCTCTGAAGAGGTTTATTCACAGGAGCATCCACAAAGAAATTATTCTCTAAAAGAATTACTTGCATCTATGGAGGATGCAAAGTTCCAAGTGCTTGCGTCAGAATACCGCCTGCCAGAAAGATTATCATTAGTATGTACCTCTCTTCCTTTATTTCTGAAGTATATTTTTGGAAACACTATATTTTAGTGCAAAATCCCTGTGTAAAGAACGAGTGACATATGAGATTTTTATTATATAGGTATATAATAGGTATATGTCTACCACTAGGACGCAAAAAGGGGTAAAATATAATTTTAGTGTTAATGCCTTTCTGTTTCCAAATATCCCATGCACTGTTCACTAGGCTAATGGGTATGAAGCATCCAATTTTCTTTTACCCCCTTAATATGCTTAAGATGTTGTTTGAATGGATTGCCAGCTTCTTTAGGGAAAGCCATTAGGCAACCCATGGTGTTCTGAAGCCTTGTCCCTTTAAAACTAGTGACCTCAATTTTTTAAATCTTCTTAGTAAGGGCCTCTGAGTCCAAATTCTCCTTGTAGTTGGGTCGACTTGTAGTTCTCAAATAGAAGTTGTTGAAAGATGTTCAGAATATAACTTGGAACGTAGTCTGCAGTGTCCTGACGGTGATATTGCTGTCGGTAAATCATGCATGTTCAACATCGAGAAGTATCTCCCTCTCTTGTCATCACAATACTGAGTGATCTAGTATGTGTTCACTGTGTGTTCTATTTCTGGTCACAGTCCCCTGTCAGACGTTCTAGAAAAGCTCCTCCGAATTGAACAAAAGGTGAGACTGACCATGAAGGCTTGAACACACCAAATTGTTGTTAGCCAAGACCACTTCAGCATTAAAGTAAGGCTTGTCTTAGGATACTACTACATTGTATTAGATTTGATAACAAAAACCAAACCCAACGGTCATCCCTTTCAATAGGTGGAAGTTTCCACTCCCTCTTACTTAGATTATTGAAAAATAATTCACTAAAGTTAAAGCTGATGTCATTTCCTTCTGTGAATTTGAGCTTAGTAATTGATACTTAAATTTTTTTTCCCACGCTATTGAATAAAAATTATTGCTGACATAACGAAAATTTTTGGCTGAGACTTCTAGTGAGTTTCCATGCCCCACCTTATGAGCCACTTACTGGGTATACAAAAGTGAATACCTTTTGAAGATTTGTTATGAATGCCTTTTGTTGGAGCATATGGAAAGAGAAAACATCTAAGTATATTTGAAGATTAAGGGCCCACGAATAGTTACGTTGTGTATATTGTGTAGGAATGGGCTTACTCGAAGACTAGGCCTTTAACACTAGAGGAACTCATGCTTGTGTTGGACAATGCAACTTTAAAACTCTTGTAATCTTGTGGCTTTGTAATGTGATCTTTCCCTTACATTAAGCTACTATGATATACGAATGTACAAATTTATCATTGCCTTGACAAAATAGAAAAAAAGAAAGAAAAAAACACTATTATGCTGTTTGCTAGTTGATTTTTGCACTGTAAAGCTTTTTCAAAATTGTTAATAATAAGTCCTACTCATTAGGAAAAAAAAAAAAACTAACTTGTATGTGTTGTCATGTCTAGGCTGAGCAGAATATGAAATCATCAATTGTGCTATTTGAGCATGCTATTTCAGTTGTAAAGATCATGAACGAGAGATCCGGGGAAGACCTATTTGCTTATGCCATGGCATGGTCTAGAATGATTACAACCTGTATTCAAGAATTAAAGCATGGTGCCTCCATTTGGAAGCAGTCAATAGAAACGAATGTTGACAAGCAAATATTGTCCAAATCTCAAGGTAATGCTTGACTTGTTAAGTCCGATTTAACTTGGAACTCTTGCTGAATATTTGTAGGTGATGCAGGGCAACAGCACATACTCTCTCTCGCAGAGATATACAGGGTTGCGGAGGTTCTGAGAGTATCAGCAACATGTTACAAACCTTGGATTCTTTCAAGTCTTGCAGACCCCATTGATATGTTTACTTCTTTGAAGGACTGCAATGCTGTATGGTCAAATTCTGGAATGAACGATGCTCTCCAGAGTCTCTCTGATATAGTCGGTACTGGTTATGATGGAAGGGCCAAGGCATTATTGGAATCCATCAAATCTATTCATGATCTTATCCCTCGCGATGTGCTTACCCTCCAAAATAATGTTTCTCTTTCAGAACCTATTTGTAGGTTGTCATTGTTGCCGTTGACAGTAGTGCCAGGTATGTGTGCAGTCTTCAGTAGATGGTTGTGGATTAATCTCTGGTTTGGAGAAGCCATCTTCCCTTCCTTGTCTGTGTTAGGAGATTAGTCTGAGCCAAAGCTCTATGACTTTACCCTTATCCTTGTCCCTGGAAGTCTATAATTTTGTTGATAGTCTGAAAGAACTAGGTTATAGTCATTCAAGCAGTATTTAGTATTTACTGTCTAATGTTTGACATGCCTTTAAGGTGCAAGGATGAAAAGGAATGGAGGATGGTCTTTTCTCATTAGGTTTTATATTAATTTACTGTTCTTACTACCTTTGCCTTTTGCATTTCCAAATTAAAGCAGAGATTAACATGGTGCTTTGGAACGGGGAGCATTACTTTGTTACACTCGCAAACTTCTGGGCGAATCTCATATCCCCTGATCCTCCAAAGTTGCCATACATACCTGTGAATTCTTGAGAAAAACTAGAAAGAACTTGTATCTTAATTTTTGAAAGGCTTGAGGATCAATCATGTAACTAAGCACGCCTGTAAGTGTCGCAGGAAGAAAAGGCAGCTTGGGCTTGATCAGAAATCAAATCATATAGTGAGAAAAACTACATTGTTTCAGTTAGATATGCTGCTGGTTGTCAAGCTTTGCTGGCTTCTGCGGTTGACCATAGGGCGCAGAGTCATGGACTTGTTACATAAATCATTCTTTTTATATTTGTTTGCCATTCTTTTTACCGAAGCTGTATCATATTGTTGAATGTACAAGTATTGTATCTAGGATGTAATTAGTTTGTGTGAATGTGGGTTTCAGGTTTGGGTGCAACAACATGACACCCATGTAGAGTAGATATGGACTGTAGAACAGAAATCTTCTCTATCATTTCTCTCTGAATTTTGAGGTTTTAAGTTTTGAAGTTTAGAATGAAATTTTGTCTCATCTATCAATTTGTTAAAGGTGCTAGATTTTTTGTTGTTTGATATCTTCTCCAAATAAAAAAATGAAATAGAGCAGTAGGTAAAGTTAGTGCGGAACTGGCAAGCGAAGGAGCCTTACTGTACAAATTTTGGCAGTGATTGTAGCCCTATCAAATCCTGTAAATTATCTGCCAGAGTATGTTGCAATGCAATATCTGCTATTATCAACATTTTCTTCCATTGGCAATATCACTCTGAAGTCTGAACAATACAACTGAACAACTACTGATTGTATTTCTTCACTCTGGAATCTGACAAAATCTTGACGCCACAGAAGGCATCAGAGTAGTATATTGTTACATACATACCAATTCTTGGATTTGTTACAAGATATGTATGGAAAATGATTTGAGACAAAATTTGGATGTTGGACTCGCTCTTAGTATCAAAATGGCAAGGTTTGACCTCAAGATATATGGGAGTTACACACAGATGAGCTGCATATACGAATCTGACAGTGATAGCAGTTACACCATGTAATTGACATTTGCTGAGGGGAAGTTGCAGCTACTGCTTGTGTAGATGTCCATCTGCGATCAGACTCTAAAACTTTGCCTTTGTTGTTTGTTTGATTTGATCTCATGCTTTCCCAGCTAAGAAACCCATATAGTAAATGCCTTTCAGAGATTCTAACAAGTTGCAAATATGAAATAATCACCTTTAATTTGAGCATTAGACTCCATATCGCCTTAGGGCTTTGCTTAAAGTTGGCATTACATTATACGCTTGATAGGACCTTCTAAGCTCAATAATTGAACCCACCTGAACAAGTAAAGACAAGTCATATATTTGAATTAAAACAACTAACATTGTTGCAGAATTTTGGAGCATATGGATAAGGTTGGGGCAAATATGAAAAATCACGATATATTAATGCTTTTAATATGAAAACAATGAGAGGCTTAAGAGCTGATATTTTTGTGAAAAAAATTGTCAAATAGATTCTTTATTACCTATTCTCACAATACTATGTGATATGAAGGAAGCCAAAATTTTACGTAATTACGTGTGTGTGTGTGCCTATGCTGTGCAGTCATGCATGAAGAAAAAATAAATTCATTGGAAAAAAAATTGCTGGATTATGAAAAAATAATCCACTGCTGCTTCATCAAAACATCGAGAAGAAGTATCCAAGAAAGGTCTGTAAATGTGAAATTGGGAATTTTACCACAAATGGACGTGCATGCTTAATAATAAGGCTTAAAGCTTGTATGCACTTACAATGATTAGGACTGATGTGAAACCTATAGAAAATCCCTGGTTACTACGGCGTAAATAATGATCAAGCATGGATGATACGGTGGCCAAAGTACTTAATAGTAACCCACCTGGAGAAACAAGAGAATCAAGATACTGCCAGGTTAGACTGAAATCTGCTTAACACTATAGCTGATATACTGAGAACTATAACTGATATTAATTATTATTTAGTTCAGAATATGTACCCCAGAAACGAGTGGATGCTTGAATTTTTGTTAAGTACTCTATAGTAGCCTTCCCTGGCTTTACATTTGGTATTCTAGCACCCATTTTATTCAAGTAGTCCGCAATTTCTTTTGGCATGTTGGCCTGCACAGGTAATCAATGATAAGGATGAATATAGTTTAGACCTTAAATTCAACATTATGCATTAAAATGTGACACTAAAATAGAGCTAGTCCAAGGAACATATCCACCGTACACAACCTACTATAATGATCATATATACTTTATTAGGTTAAAAACAATTAACATACAAAAGTGCAGAACAAAAGAAAGTTGTGAAAGAAAGATAAGAGGAGCTAGGTGCAAGCATAGTTTTTTGCTCGTTAGGTGCCAGTGTATTGCAGCACTATGTTAAACCAGGAGCTCCATAAGTCTGTGTTTTGTACGATTGTACTCCACAGATGTCTAATTCCATTTATACACTATTCAATGAAGTCCATAGTACCCTTCAACATACATTGGATGTTTATCATAACACGTTCTTTCTTCAATTACATATTATATTTTCTTATTCGAAGAAGTTCAGATGATACTTACAATGTCAAATATATTGAACAGAAAGACAAAAAATGCATAAATTGAATAGTAGACCCATGGTTCCGCTCCAAGTGAGGTCTCAGGGTTCAATATATTCTTGACACGTTCCCAAAATGACGAACCGAGTACACTGTCAAGAAAGGCCATGTTAGTAAAATAACTGTATCTTGAGAATAGGTAAGGAATATTTTCTTCAACAATAGTAAGACAAGTAGCCCTCATCCATTCAATAGGTACCATCACATCGGTCAGAGCAATGATCCATCGACGACATACAGACACACATAGCGCAAACAAAAATGGTTGGAATGAAAAAATAAGTTAAAACAAGTTCCTCTACGATCGCCTTTCTCCCATGCCAAGATTAATCCAATATGATAGCCATCCAACATGAAGCATTTTTTAAAAGGTCCAATCAGACACAACAGAGTTCAACAATGTATCCATATGGATATCTCGTTGGAGATCTTCAGAATAGGAGAACTCCTTGGGATCAAGTAAAACCACCCTGCAAGACTGCAAGTGCACATACGCAGCATGGTGTCTGATATTTCTAGAGGTATACACAGTGCTATGTAACATATGTACTACATACTAGAATAAGTTGGCGAAATAACCTTGCAAGAATGCCAGGAAAAGCCAAGAGATAGGAGGTGGCAAGAACAGGCTGCATGCCTGATGGATTGATGTTGAAAGGTATATATGGTTCCACCTCGGTAACAGGAGAATCATCTCTGTCCAAACATCAGATTCATGTAAGAAAACACTAAATATAGAATTGCACTTACATCAATTTACACCAACCAAATAAGAAACAACAAATAACACCTGGATTGCTTCATGGCAAATTACAATATCAATCTCTCAGATTCAATCACCATACCCATGTACTGGAATCCGTATGAGATAAATGTTTGTGGTGTAAGAAATTCAAATTTTAAGTATAAAGATATGGCTTTCTATAGTCGCAGATTCCCCCTAAGATGAAATTCCTGGGTCTGCCGCTTGATACAGTATTTCGGTATTTCCACAAAAATGTGGCAACTGGTGTGCAAAGTTTCATCCTATGAATCTTATTTCTCCAAACTTTCATGTTTGACATATTTAGATAAGCTAATGCACACTATCTATTATGATATAAAATTGGGATCTAAGAAGTGAGTTTGTTTGACCAAATGAATCATCTTGTGTCTGAAATTGACACAGAACACCATTACAGGTTTCTTGTTCCATGAGTAACACCCTTAAAGAATCAATGCATCGAAGGGGAAAAAAGGCCTAAAAATTTAATACCTTGCAGCAGAAGCTAGTTTAAAACCATAATACTGCAACTTGATCTTCCTGCAACCTTCAGTAACTACAACAGCCCACATAGTGACTACAGTGAAAACACCTAATACAGCTAGAAGATACGGCCACCAACTCACAGCACTTCCTGCGACACAAATGAAACCAGTGACAGGTTGCCAATATCCAAAAGTTTAAGTACTAGGAAAGATGATCTAAATTTGATATAAGAAGCATTTTTTTATTGATACAAAAAGTAAGTATATTTTATATTGCCTTACAACCTTACACCATAACACACTGCCAGGAGGAGCATCTAATGTTTGCATGCTTATCAAAGATATGGTTTACTCTTTACGTCTCCTATGGACAATTACTCTATTTTCCGTTTTTGTGTTCTAAGCGTAGATTTACAACGAGAATAAAGCCTATGTATATCAATTTGAGATCTCATTGTATTTAAAACCTACTTGAGAGCTGAGACAGCATTTTGTGCAACGTATCGGTGTAGCCAGTCAATATTCCCACGCAAATAATCAGAGATGACCCTTGACCTGAATCATGCAAAACCAATCAAATAGAAGAAGATTTTCTGCTCTCTGATACAATCATTAGGAATTAAGTGCTTAGAATACATTTTCTAGCTATACACTATTGCATATAAGTTGGAAAATCAGCTTATTTAGCTACATTATTAATAATTTTCCATTTTAAATTCTATATGTCAAAATAGTTTTTCATGCATTTATCTGTGTGTAAGCTAACAAAGTGAACAAGTTAAGAAGGTTACCAAATCCAGCTTCTGATATTTTATCACAGATCCATGACACAGACATTGCACCACAAACTAATAATAGAGTAGTCACCAACACATGCTTGATCCTGCAAGTACACCATAGATTGCTTAAATCTCATTCTGAAATACAACAAAACTACTATATGAATATATCTGATAGGCTAAGTCATCCACCTTAAATAACATTCTGTATTTAGAGAATGTCGAAAGCATAAAAGTTCTTATACTTCTGAAATTGTATCAGTAAGCCAATCAAATACCAACAGAGATAAGAAATGTGCTAATACATTTGAATTATTATTTACAATGAAGACACACTAAGTCTTCTTAATAAGATAGTTTCATTCCGTTGAAGACAACTGTTCCAATTTTAGAAAGAGTACTCATTAATCGACACATAATCAAGATTTTTTAGTCTCACAGATCACATAATTATATATGTTTGCTTCAACACCAGAGGGCCGGTGTGTTCACTTCACAAAATAACATATATTCTTCATAATGAATTAGAAGGGAAACGATACCATGCACGTGATTAACAGATGGCAATAACATGGTACTATCAAAGTCACTGGTACTACTATGAGATGATGAAGACATGTAATATAAAGATCAAAGAGTACCAGTGAAGATTTGCTATGGGTCAAGTAGCAGGTCTCTGATGACAGAAAAATGTGAATTGACTGAATTCTAAACAAAAGATTAACAAAACATTGTTGAAGAATATTTTATGCAGAAGAGAATAACAGATCATCATAACTTACCTATGACTAGCTGCAAAGATTGAATAAGGAAGTGAATAACATGAAAGAATTACTGCTTCCAGTATTGCAAATCCAAGTGAGATCCACCATCTGAAATTTAAGACAAAAATATGACGAATTTCAATCATTCAAAAATGGTCTAGAAAAAGCAGGAATTGTAAAGCAAGAACTCGTCTCACTGCTTGAGATGAAAACTAGACACACATATAGCTCTTAATCTTCTCACTGCCATCTAAGCCTTCTTTCCGCAGCTTCACAAGGGAAGGAATAACATGGCAAAGTACCTGGTGACAAGTGGTGAGAAATAAAAGAGATGGAATATAAATTAAAATCTTAAAGAGAGTAACACTTCTAAGTAGGAAGAACTCCATGTTAAAGAACCTATATATCACACATTTACTGAAGTTCAAAGGAGGGAGAGTTGACCATGAACAAAGAAAGAAACAGACTGACAGAATAACAGCAATTACTTCTCAGCTAAAAGCATCTCTTCTCTACCAGCATCATTGAAAGGAAAGGCCATCATGTTCTGATGGCAGCTATGGGTGTATGGCTTGTATCTGTAGCTCTCTAGTAGTCTATTTTCATGTTCTGATGCCAATTGCCAAGGTATGGGTGTATGGCTTGTATTGGTAGCTGTCTATATTCATGTTCTGATGCCAAGGTATGGCTTGTATCCATCTCATCCTACCAAAAAAAATTCTCTCTTGACTCTCTTGATGATAAAAAAGAAAGAAAGAAAGAATGAAATGTACTATAAACCTGCATAATAATTGAAGCCCCAATTTGAGGACTAATACCCAACTGGAACAATGAAAGCTTGAGCTCTGATGTAGAATCACCAAGTTCATCTGCACAGAAAATAAAAACACTAAGTAAGAAAACATTGACAGTTCTAAGGACAGCATTGTGATGTTGCTCAGATAATAATTGACATCAAAGAACGCTAATGTACAAGTAACAATTCTAGGCAAGAACTTACCAACAGATCCAGAGACAAAGCTAAGGTAGTCCCCAGGTATCAAGCGTCTATCAAAACCAGGTAGTGGAATAAAATACCCAACCCGACTAATCACAATCAACACAGCTGTCACAAACAGTCTTCTTCGTATCTCACTTTTAAAAAAGGATTCAGCAGCATTATTAACAACAGAACCGATACGAACAAAATCCAAGAATCTATTTTTGAATAATTTAGGAATAGTAGTTTCCAACTTCTCCTCCGAACTACTACTACTGATATCACCTTCACTGAGCATACCACTGTCACCATCAGTTTCAATGGGATTGAATTCAGGATAAACTAAATCAGCAGATGTTGCCTTAACAATAAACCTGTTGTTCTTATTAATCAAGTAGTTGTTGCTTAACTTAATACTGCGTGATTCTTTCTCCACTGATGATAAACATGTTCCATAAATTGTGCGATGAGATAGTTGAACATGACAATTACCTGCACCATTGCAAATTCTCTCTTACTAAACTTTACAATTAAATCAACAAATTACGCTAAATTTCTAAATGTTTGATAAGGATTAGGGTTACAAAATTGAATAAGAAACCCCAAAAAAAAAAAAATTAAAATTAGTGAAGATAAACACTTACCGCGATGTTTGAGGAGAAGTGAATTACTTCTTCTTCTTCTAAACAGATTGAGATTGATAAGAGTAGTATTAAAGCTGCTGCTGGTTAATAAGTTTGCTTCCATGGCGAAACTTTGCAAGAAAGGGAGCGTTTGTTGAGTGTGGAGAAGAAGAAGAAGCGAAATGGTCATCCGAGCCGAAACTGTTTCTTGTTTATTCAAGTTTGGCGGTCGGAGCAATAGTAGAAGTGTGTATGTTGTGATGAGCTTCTTTCAGCCTTACACGTGTATTCATCTTGCAATTTTGATGATTGATTGACGGATATTGTTTATTGGGCTAGGTAAATAAAGTCCATAAAGAATAATTGGTATTGGATAATTGCTTGAGGCCTTTTGGATTTTGGCAAAAAATTGAATGATAGTGTGGATCCAGGCCCATATTAACAAAAAGTTGCTACTGTCACTTCTAAACATGAGTACAAGCTAGTAGAATGACATAAACTTTATTAAGATATTGATCTGACATGGAAAGGGATATTGATTAAGATGCTAATTTGTAGTTTATTTAATTACATTGCTTGAACGTCATAATATTTGGTGAACTACCATTGCAGTTTCTTATATCCAACATATGATGAGCTAGTAAGTCCATTCTTTTGGCAGGAAGATTTCTGGTGATGAAGAACGAATCGAAACTGAGGCAACACAAGTATGTGTTGTCACAATACTTTCTGAACGATCCTTGCCGCTTTTATTATTAGTTGACTCTCGAATCTTGCTAGGCCTTAAATGATTTTCTGGATCTGCAGACAGTAGTGTCTATTGTTAGAAATATAGTTACAGTATAATGATTAGGCAGTGCATATATAATTAAAATCAATAGTTCATGCATATCTAACGTCTTCGAGGGGTTGTGATTTGGGTGCCTAGAGCATGCACATTGAGGTTCAAGGCTTGAATAACACGAGAGGGAAGGAGCACTGGAGAGCATGCTGTGACAGTAAAAGAAAATTTTAGATATATTATTCAATTTTTTTATATATGCAGGTTCACATACTGAGTAGATTGCGGTATGTATTTACCAGGCTTTTTGCTCATTTGGAAGTTATTGTTGCCCAATTTTCGTGGGAGGAAGAACCCTGTGCCGCACGGTTTATGACTGGGCTCTATAAAGATGGCTTGCATTCCGGGTCCTCCAGATGCTCGACCTCTCTGAAATCTTGGCCTTGGAGGAGGTTTCGAACTGGATTTGTGATGCTGATTCTGGCATTTTTTTCAATACAGCAAGCATGAATTAGAAAATGTATACAAATACTGAAATACGTACGTAGTGTAATAAGACTCTAGAGTTAATTGAGAGTACTATACTCTCCTCTAGCAGGCACGTAGTGAAGCTTCTTTGTCTGTACTAAAATGGTATATGTGAGCTATTAATCTTGAAATAACATGCCAAACGACTAGCTTGAAACAAGCAAGCTAAGTGTTACATTAATATTGTGCGGAAGAGTACTGGTAATTAAACTTCTTCTAGATGAGCATCACTATTCTTCAATTAAGATTAGCTAGGAGTTATCAAAGAAATTGTGTGAGATCAAATTCTCACAAGTACTGCTATTGGTTATCCAGTGTGATAACTGGCATTGCATATTTTTGCATGCTGGCTACGTACCAGGGTAACAAAAATGACACCAGGTCACTGTAGAGAGTTAGGTTGCAGTATCACAAAAATAAAATAGCTTAACGATCGATTAACGTACATTTCACCAATAAACCCAATTTCAGTTCTTAAACTAACATCAGCTGATCGGCCCTAAGCGATAATTAAAAATGCCTACCCGAGAAACAATGTCTGCCCGAATTGAAGGGTCTTTGCCACCATGATATCTTTGTCGCTCTTGTTGAGGCCACAAATTCTTCTGAAAATATATAGAAGAACAAAAAGAATAAGAATGTTAACATCAAAGCTAGCTTTCTACAGATACACAAAAACAAGTGTAGCTAGACTAATCCATGAGCTGCTTAGAGATGATATAACATTAAGACCTGCTGCTTTGTTATTGGTTCAAAAGCTTCATCAAGAACATGTGTAGGAAGCCAAGCTCTTCCTTCCTCAAACCCAACAACACCAACATCTTCCATAAACTTGATGAGATTAATTATGAAGAGAGAGATATAGAAAGGATTATATGTAAGGGCCTTTATATATATACGTTGGAAAGGTGTAGTAGAACTCCTAACTTCTAACCTGCAACATAACCACTTATTATAATCGTGGTGAGTGGGAATGTGTGTAAGTTCATGTCAAAGTTCAAACAGGTCAGCATATCATAAGATTATATATATTGTCCTTGATTTGTTGCAACATTTACGAACAGCTACCTCACATTTGGATTTACATGAATCTCAATTTTCCATGACGAAACTACCCTTCCTTGGCGCTGCCTAGTGTGCCAAGAATCGAGGTAAGTATCTAAAATCAAAGATATGTAGATGAACAGAGTTATCAATGTATACCTGAAAATTAGAGTAAGTTATCATAAAAGTCCAAAGAGTGTCAAATACATACACTGATAATAAGGGCAAATTTGACATATCATTTGTCAAATCCATGTTGTAACAGAAATGATATTTTGGTAGTTTGAAAGTAAAAATGAGGATAATTTGGGAAAGTGGAGACGTGGATTGGGTTGGGTTGGGTTCGGTAAACCCCTATTAGATTGGTTGTTGTGGTTACTGTTTCACAATCACTACTCACGTAAGTTACTAAGTTAGTTACCAACAACACTCTTTCCACTTTCTTCTCCAACTCCATATTCCATACCATAGCACAACTGCACTGCCCACTTCTAACTTCACCCTCTCAAGTCTCAACAATATATTTACAGATTTTATATATATATATATACCTCTTTCGATCAATTCTTCGATTATAATTATACTAGTATAAGCTATGATTATCACAAAATTATATAAAAATTTTGCGATATCCATGAATTAATATATGTTGGTTTCGAAAGACCATAGTCTGTCCGTCCATAGCTACTCTTGACTGTAAAAGTAAAACTACGTTATCTTTGTTTAGTTGTTGTTCAACGTAACCTTAACTACCTCAACAACCACCACACCTCAATACATTTCGATGCTAGCTTCAGCTTGTCAATAATATGTTGAAATTCGGTTAAAATGTGATGCATACTAGGCTACTAAGTACTAACTAGTATTAAAGTAAATGCAAATATGCAATCTTGTAGGAAGTATATTATAATTTTGATTAGCTAGAAACATAGATCTTCGTCTAGGTCAACCAATTTGTTTAAGTTCATCAAACTTCAAAAATATTGCATAGACTATCGCGGGCATGTCAGTGAAACAAAAATGTATCGAAGACCTAGGCTTTTCATGAAGCGCATAACTTATTTTATTTGAGCAATAATGGATCTAATTACTTAACTAAACCCTTGTTCGGAAATCAATTTGATTTTATATATGTAGTAGTTTGAAGTTTGAAGTTTGAAGGTAGGAATGTAGTCATATATAAAATCTGACGCTGATAGATACCAGCAGTAAGTAGACTTAATGCTGCCCATCATATACAATTATACACGCACCCTTGTAGCTAAGTCTATATATGTGCATGTTTCAAAAAATAGTACTAAGAATTATAGTCTGAGCCATTGGTCTCCATTGATGTAACTTTTATCTGTAAATGATTTCACTTCTTCATAACTGAATTGTTTTGCCCATTCAACGCGTTTTCTTGTATTGGCTCCTCTGCCCCTACATTTGTATTCTCCAAATGACACAGTCCTGCAGATTCAACATTCAAGTTATTCGTTAGAAATCAAAACATTCATAAACAGTCCTGTTGTAAAGTTCATCAAACTTACTTTCGTCTTGATGGCTGGTGCCAGTCGTTCCACCCAGAGGGATGTATTATATTGTCAAATCGACAATGGGAATAAACAATTCTTGCGTAAGGACCCCAGGCTCTCCCCAAAAAGATCCTCCCAGTTCCAGTCACTCTACAATTTACAAAAGAAAAACCTGTGTCTTCCTCTGCTGAGTTCCTACGGTGTGCGGCTATAGCCCCAAATTTCCTCGCTATTGAATTTAGAGTGCAATCCTGTTCAAAGACACGCACATGTTACATTTCAACAAATTGAATAGACATAAAAAAAATTCTATGTACAAACTTGTCAAGAAATCCAAAAACTTTATGTTGATTGAAATTTTTCACTACCTCATAGATTGACTTCGCATTGCCACA
>JABWDY010026554.1:1295-12276 GCA_013358455.1 Thalictrum thalictroides | reverse complement strand
TACATAGAAAATTTCTTGTGGATAATCCAGGAAATTTGACTACATGTACTTTTTCCTAATATTTCTATAAATTCAATAAGCTAACAATTTTTAATTTGAAAAATTTCACATTGATCCATTATTCTCATAGGTTTCGTGGTTTTACCAGATACTACATGCAATTGGTTGTATTACTTTTCATTCTTTTCTTTTTCAATTTAAACTACACTTCAGCTTAGTCTCATTGCTCTATTTAACATGAGTTAATAAAAAAATTCTTATATTCAACACTTCTATCCCTCAATTTCTCATATAAAAAGTGAAAGTATAGCTCACTTAAATCCGCTACAGATCATGTGCCTAGCCCTGGACCAAAAGCTCATAATGATGAAGCATAGATTTCCCTCTCCTTGTTGAACGTGCTCTAGTTTCCCATCTATTTCTCTCCACCGTATCTAATTATTAATGAAGTTCTAGAACAAGCTGTGCTTTCTATAAAGGAAATTACTGAAAATTTTCAAGCCAGATTGAATTTGATAAAGTATTTCTGTGGACTTTGTATGTGTCCCAGCTCTTGGTCCTACTACTTAATTGACTACCAAAAAGGCAAAAATAATGGAAATTCAATCAAATCAATACTGTCACTAACAAAGTGCAAAAGTTTAAACTTTGCAAACATATGTTCTATACCAAACAAGCTTAAAACATATTGAATAGCTGAAACAATGTACTTGTCTATTTACTTTGGACCAAGTCACCAAGGTATCGATTTTACTTACTTCGACGATGAATAGCCTCTTGCAGATCACTCACAGTAGCCTGCCCACCAACAAAACAATGCAAAACCCTTTTCAATATCGAGATATCTAACTATTAAAAACTACTTAAATTTACCATAATCCAACCAAACAAAAATTAGAAAAATGAACCTTTCAACATACAGATCTATGTCAAATCTCCAGAAATGAATCGAATTCAAACCCAAAAATCTATACATACCTTATCATTCAGCTCAATTCCACCCTTAATTATGTCTCTACCACTTCGAGAAACAACACTGACCTTCATCTTCAGATAAAAATAAGACAAACCCAATTCTCAAAACTGTAAACCAAAACGACCCTTTGATCTAAATCAAGTTATTCAACTTGTTTCACACACAAATAGAGTGAAGAAGAAAAGGGTCAAAATAGAACAAGTTTAAGAATGAAACCCTTCAAAGTGCTCATACAATTGAAGTGATGAGAATTTAATGGGAGATGTAAAGCTGGTGGAATGTAGTTGTGAAGATATAAAGGGAGTTAAGCTGTTAACAATTCTAGTTTAATGGTGTGTAGTTGGGGTAGGAGAGCTGCTAACCGTGCAAATGAAACCCATCTCTTCTGGTTTTAATGTTTTCTGCACTACTAGTACTATCGAATAGTCCGCACGTCAAGTGATGGGCAAATTGAAAATGACAACACGGGCCTTTTAATGGACGGCCCAAGGTCATTAACATGGCCCATAATGCAAAGTCTAAACTGATTTTCAATTTTCCCCCCTTTTTCTAGAATTCCAATTCGGATTCGAAACTCATATCTGACATTCTGACATCTCTCTCGTTCTAGAACCTTTCGTCAAGCTCACTGAAACCCTAGATTTATCAATAATGGCGAATTCACATAATTTCTCCATGGATGATAAAGATTTAGACGATGTAGAGCTTTGGAAGGTGATTGATTCAGCCGCCGCTTCACATTCTTCTTCTAGATCTCGCAAACCTCTTGCTTTAAAAAACACTATTGCTTCACCTCAATCGAGCATTCTATCTTTCAAACTTTTACAAACTCCGAAACCTACACGAAACTCTTCACCAAATCAGTATATTGTTGTTGAAGAAGATTCTAGGGTTTCAAGTGATGGTGAGGTTTTACAAGAAGATTGGAGGAATAATAATCAACAACGACCTCAGAAGATTGCAAGAACGAATTGTAATTCTTCTGTTTATGGTGATGAGAATCGAATGGTTGTAGCAAAACCTTTGCAACGAACGCCAAAGACACCTTCATATTTTTCTTCTCCAGATTCTGGAAGTGGAAAGTTTTCGTTGCAGGAGATTAGTCCTGTTTCAGATGGTTCTCCTTCTTATCTTAGACAAAATAATGAGAATGAAGAGATGAGACATAGCTTATCAGGACGATTTCCTTCAGTTTCATTGTTCAAGGAGTACCAGAATGCTGCCATGGCGGTAATTATTTTTTAATTTTTCCTTTTTGTGATTGAATTGAAGCTAAAATATGTTTTAGGTTTCTAGTACTGAGTTTGTTAGTTGCTGGTAGTCCATTTTGAATGAGATAATTGCTAAATCACAAAACAAACTGGACTTATTGAATCACAGTTTGTTCAAATTTATTCATATTTGTTAAGGGCCTATTGGTTTCTAGAAAAGCACATACAAATGAAGACTGGATTGTAGGTAGAAAATAGTCAGACATTTGTAAAGTAAGCAAACTGCAAATCTGTGTGTTAAGTAAGCAGAGCAATTTAAAGAAAAAACAATTGTTAATTATACAGTAGAATACAACAACATGAGTAATAGGTTAAAAGTTTGAAACACAACATTTTTAAAGATGTATGTGGAACATCAAACAAATACTTGGTATTTTGATGTGGTATTTTGCTAGATGCAATCTGGTGTGTAGCTTGAAAAAGGAAACACTTGAAAAATAAATACTATCAACTCAAAGATAACATATGCAATTTTCCTTTTTTCGTAGACCATGTTTTGCCAGTCCATGGACGTGATGCCATGTTGCAACATCCAAAGCTTGTGGGGGTAGGGGAGACTTTTTGGTCTTACCACCCCGAATGTCATCTGAGGTGTGGACATAGGTGCTCCAATCTCTTTCTAAAACACCTATCTCCATGCTTGTATAATGACCTAATCACCTAAACATCATAGCATGTACGGTGCTCAAGTAGAGTTGATAACTAGTTGTAGTCGATCTTATCAGGCTTAAATCAGGTCCTTTTATGTAGTTAGGCTCAGGCTAAGGTTTCCCTCATTCTCAGCTCTCAAATAAATCTTTGTCGGCTCATCGGTACACTTTTCCATGCTTTTGATTCCATATGATTACTTTTTGAATCTTTTTTAGTTGTTTTACATCTGTGCTTGTTGTATTTTTTTCTTTTACCGATTGTTGCAGCAAGTCGGAATGCACCAAATTCTATGAGATAGTTAGGAGTTGAACATTGACCTCATTGACTACTTTGGTGCAGTATTCCATAGAGGCAGTCAGACATTTAAGACTCTACACTCTTATACAAGGAATGCCTTATATGGACTCTATCGCATTATCTTTAACACTCTTTGTTTCTTTGATATGTCCTATTTCTTCCTCTGTGTTGTTTACATTTTCATGTTTTTATCACTTGACTGGACAGATTTTGGAGAGGAGTGATTACACCATGATTTCTGGGAATCCATTTATCAAGAAATCAGGTAACACAAAGGCTAACCATGGTTTCCTTTTCCAAGAAATGCCTATAATTACTTTTTGCTTCAACTTTACTAATAAGACCCATTGGTCTCAAAACATGTTGAAATTAGATAAATTCAAAAAAAGTTGCCCTCTAATGACACAAATGTTTGCTGGGAGTTAACAATATTGATGTCACCTGTGCTAAGTTGCTTGTGATTTTGTCTTTTGTTCACCTGGAAGGGTCTTTGTAGTGTTTGTGTTACTTCAACAACTGTCCTGGAGCTTTTGCATGATATTTTTCTGAATGTGTTATTTTTCAGGATGGAGAAAGATAGCCTTTTTCTTCAATCTGTCATTTGAAATAAAAGATAAGACTATTGAAGTCGATGAAAATCGAAATGTCCAACGCGCTGAATTTGTTGTCCGGGCCCATATGCAGTATGCATTCCAACTTTTCTTTATATTTACATGAATTAGTGGTTCAGTTGACCTTATTTTCTTTTTATTTCTTTACTCTTATACTATTGTTCTTGTTACGACCTACCAGAGGTGGTAGGTTTTCAGATGGATGGGGTTCATGTGAACGGCGGGAGAAAAGGTTTATGAAGCCAAATAACGACATTCCTAGTACAGCAGAAACCCGAGCTAAAAATAAAGCATGCCAAGTAAGTTTTCCATTTTCCCACTTACCTATAAAAAATTATATATTACTTTTTTCTTTTGTTCAAATATCATCAGATGTTGGCTTTAATTTTCAGTTTGCTCTTTTGTGCTCTATCTTTTTCTTTTGGGAAAGAAACTTTTGGAATCATTGGTTCTAAATTCTGATAGTTCTCATTTCTCAAGGTCAAATATACTCCCTCTACCATAGATGTTGCACATACATAAGATCCATTACATGTTCTCCATTTTAGTAGCTTTAAGGTGTTAAGCTTACAACTAAATATTTGAACACCACGACCAAGTATTGTCATTGACTTAATGAATCAATTTGCTCCCTTAGACTTTATATGGGTTCATATACTGTATGTCTCAAATTAGAAGCTTCTTCAGATCTATCTCGTCACCTTAGCTCAGGCCATCTTTTTCTTCTGATCCAGAATTACTCATAACTTATTGATTCCTTCTAATTGGGACTTTTAGGGATATAAATTATACATGGCTTAGCCATTTCAAACACTTTGCTCTTTAGTTTATTAGTTATCACCAGATCTCGGATGCACTCAGCCACTCATTCCTAATACATAACGTAGGAAGCAAGAAATAAATCTTTTTCTTATATAGAATATTAATGAACGAAAATTTATCAAGTTTCTCAAAATTACTCCGTGCTAGAGAAAACTTGAAAATACTCTCTCGAAAAGCAACACACTAGACTCCATTGATAATAAAGCCATATGTGATCCTCTTCCGTTCAAATGAATATTTCTTTTGCATCTATTAAGTAACGAACACAATAGACTCTATTGTTTGGTGTTCAAAAATCCCGATGAAACCCGAGAACCACAAGGGTGTACTGGTATCCAAGAGAGACTTTTTGAAATGAAATGAATCTTAATCCAATCCAATCCAATCAAATGAATCAATACCTATTCCTTTTAAAAAATGGAATTTTGTTCTAGGTTGTGTTGAGATTTCTTGGAATAAAGAAAGTGATAAATAGGAACTATTTGGGCTTAATTTCTATTACAAGTAGAGCACTAGACATCACATTTTTAAAACAGGAGGAGGAAAGCACAGAAAATACGGTCAAACTAGGAAAGAAACAATTTGAATTGTCCACACCACAGAACTTTAATCCAAAACCCCATTGAATATCACTGTATGAGCAAGCCCAACACGAAATTTACACTTCAAATCAGTCCATCTAGGCATCAGACTAAGCCCTGACATGGATATCTTACATATTCGCCTTTTCTAAATGGGCAAACGTCAAATGTGACACCTTTCGACAAACAGAACACGTCCATCCCATAGTAGACCAAAATGAAAAGCTAAAATCAAGTAAAAAACTCTTGTCTCTTTCAAACTTCAATGTAACGAAAAACAAAGATGACAGTCTGTTAACCTACTTTAAAGACCTGTTTTTATGCGAAAATTGTAATTATGGTGTTGACCACAGTGATTTTTAGTCCAACTTAGACAATGACCATCTTATTGTTCTGTTGTCTTCCAAATTGATCCTCAAGAAATCAGTCAATTTAATTACAATTGTGTAGAATCCTTTGCTATATACTTTGTGTTGTTTTATTTTAAATTTTTAATACTAACCCCCTTATACCTTTCCTACTTTAACTTGTGAACTGATCTTAAGACCTCGGGGCCCCCTCCCAGGGATGTTCTTGTTTTCTTAAGAGTTAAAACCTGATCCCATCCAAGTTAAGAATTTTGAAGTAGTTTTACACATTTCAAGAGTAGAAAATGGTCAGACGTGCTACTGGAAATTTTTTGGTAAAACACAAATTAATGAGCTCAGTTTTGCTTAATTAATTTAATTTCAGCTGCGCTTGAGGTGAAATACATATACTTATGGGAATATAATTGCAACTCTTCCTAGAAGAGTGATTGCTACGCTCAGGTTGCGTAATCTGATAAATAGTTGGCATTGTGAAACTGTTCATTTTGTTTGAATCAATTATAGGTGAAAAAAATTTCTACAGAAGCTTGCCTAGGCTTGCCTAGGCTCTACACTCAACCCATACTCCTCTTCTTGAGGGGATTCTAGGCTTGTGCCTAGTTTCACCTAGCGACTGATGTCACATAGGCTCTCCCCAGCGCCTGCGCCTTTAACTACATATAAAAGATGCATCGTTAACAGAGGTTGTCTCAAAATATAAAACACTGTTGCTTAATCTGTGTAGCCAGCTCTGAATGTAATTTTTAACATATTCAATAGTGACTTTGAGAATTAAGAAACAAGGCAATGCAAAGAGTACTTCCGTTAAATTAATAACAAGAATCAAGGTTACAAAATTGAATTAGTAGCCAACTCAGTAATACAGTCTACAGTCTTCCTACCTGCTAGACCGAGCTAAGGATCAAACTGATCAGAAGCTTTTTAGAAGCTAAATTACCGCATTTCACTCTAAGAATCCTTAGAAAGAGAAGTATGATCTGGATGAATCTGGCCACTGCCCACTGCCTTGGAGACCTACATCCTATGGGTGCTATTTACATTTTGGAAACACATGAGTCGCTATACTTGTGTGCCACCTGTCCTTACATTTTTCTTAGATGTTTTTGTTTTATTATTGGTTTATACGAAGCTGGATATGATTTCTAATAAAATTGACTGTCCTATTAACGTTGTTTTGTGACAATCATGTACTCTGCCTAAAGTTCCAATCTGCATTCTCCAGGATCTGCTAGGAATTGGAGAATATCGATCTAGTGCTGCCAATGGTCATCGTTGACACTAACCATTCATGGTAACAAGCTAAGAAGAAACAATAGGGATTCAAATACTTTCAGATGATCAAATAGAAAAAGTATATCATGCAATGAACAAAAATGAAGATCAAAAGAACATTGAGACGGTAGACTGGTGCATTCTTTAAGTGGTCCCAAATGTATCATCTAAAAGTGTCCTGTTCATTCTTTGAAAAGGTACTTTGAAAATGTTGACAGATATGCTTGATACCATTACAGAGATTGAGAGATAAACTACTATAAGTTCACTATGTTTGTTTTCAAGTGTCTGATAACGCAAATGAGGTTTTTCTTTCGATTTGTTATATTAAATAGCTACACAGGTATAGGTGACCACAAAGGATGTCCTTTATTGGTTTCTACATAGGCGATTAATTGTTAAATTGTCGAATATCTGTGACGCCAGATTTTGGACTCTCATAGTGCTGCTGTACTGGTTGATTATGCCAGTGGTCTGATTGGTCCCCTTGCGATTTATGGTTCAGTGATACAACTGTGTGTCCCCGCCAATGAGGATACTGGTACATTATTCACCAGCACCTTAAGCAGGTTCAATATTGGACTGCAATGTCTTTATGTGCATGCATACAGTGAAAAAGCGTTGATGATGGATTGAAATTTGCTTATAGCTTCTTGTGGAGCCAATTAAAGGTGGAAAACAGCGCAGTTGCTATCTTTCTAACTTTATTGGATTCTCTCCTCTTGTCTTCATCATGAGAAGGCTAACACATGAAACCTTTTCATATTTACTGTACATGTTGTATCTTTTTCAAATATTACTTCTGTGTCCTTTTCATTTCGAATGTAATCTTCTTTCCAGCTTATTAAATTACTCGTATTATTAAGAGGGACAATAATGTAACTTCGTGGAGAAAACGAGGTATCCTTTTGGTTCCAATTCCACAGCCTTATTTCACGTTTCTCTCTTTTTTCTGGGAGCAAAATTATTCTGTTTCCTTCTTTGGGTACTTTTACGGTTTTACCAAACCAGAGAAAGCGAAGAGTCATATGTCATATCAGTTAGTTTGTACTTTATATAAATCGGACACTGCAATACTTCTTGATTCTCTCTTCCACCCACATTTTACTTAACTTGTGTGTTCTTGAGCAATGTCGAACACCTTAATCCCTTATAGATTAGAGTAATTATAACCAAATAATTGGAGGGTTTTTCTTAATTTTTGTTCTTTCTCTTTGGTGAAATCAAACTGCCCAAGTGTTGTTTTCTCATGGCTGAGCAACAGGTATACTTCTCTCATTCTTCATTTTGAATCTCAAGGCACTACTTTGCTTGTATGGAGGTGGTTCTATGATGGACTTGCTTATTTTTAAGTTATACCTTTCTAGATTTTTTTATTAGGAGCAATGTTGCTTAATTGAGTTTGGATTGCAGGAAGAAGGGTGGCCCTTAGGTTTGCAACCACTGAACAATGGAGCTGCTGGGATGGTGAGAAATCATGATTTTTCAGGGTCAATTTCATTCAATACCTTACTCACTGGTTCCCCAAGTTCCTCAACAGCTTCTTCATCAAATTTGGATACTGAGGTCAGTTACATTTTGGTTAATTCTTTATGAAGAAACAACTGAATGATTATGCTATTAATTATTGGAATTAGGGGATTATACAATGTAATGTCTTGGTACAATTCCTACTCCAAAATCATGGCAGGGTGCAAGTTGCACAACCTGCCTAGACACAAACTAAGCCCCTCAAAATAGTCTTCTAAATTATGTTATGCCCAACATTTGTGTATACGCGTGTGTAGCCTTTCTTTGGTCTGGAAGCTCTTTGCTTAAGTAATTATAGCTGAGTTGTATGCAGTACTATGATGATGTATGATCTGCTAGTTTAAGCAATTTCATTTTGTTCTTCAAAGGTGTAGACACTTTGTTTGCGTGGGATAAAGAGGAAAACTCACAACTGTCATAAATACTGTCAGAGTAGAGATGGAAGTTGCATATACAGATTTTGTTTTGATTGATATTGTTTTTGTAGCAATCATTTCGTTTCAGTTAGAAAGATTCTCGCTTAATGTAAACTTGAGTAAACACTTGTAATAGCAAATCATTGAATGCCATTACACTTTAGAAGTAGCATCTAGCAGCTTTTGACCGATCAAGATATAAACATTGCTGTTTATCAGTAGTCATCATTGCCATTAGTCCATTACTACTACTGTTAAACCAGTAGCTCCCTAGCAAGCACAGAAGGGTAAATCTAGTCAAAATTGCATAAAACTTGGGAATTAGTATCAAAACTTGGATACATAAACGTTAAGATCATATTTAGAGGGTACTTCACTTGATAGATGCATTGGCTTCCATAAGTATGATTTTCAAATTCAAGTAACTATGGTTGGTGTTTTTCTTTTCATTGGTTATGACAGTCCACTGGGTCTTTCTTCCATGATGAGAGCATTACACTCGGGCGCCTCATTGGTGTTTCTAGCATTCTAGATCTCTCAAGACGATCAGCTAGAGTACGAAAAGCAGAGCCATTGCCTCTAAGAAGCAAAAAGAAATCCAGATCAAGAGGTTGGTTCTTCTCTTTGTGTTCCAGGACTGAGAACGTGAAAAATGCACCATCCCTTGGCCATTTTCTTGAAGTGGAGAGAAGAGCTTCTAATGACTACTGGAGCAACCAAAACTCGATGGTTTATGACCCAAATGAAGTCACTGATTATGAACCAAACTCATTATTTATTAACGGTCACATTGCCCCTCCTCAGTCAAGTCCATGGCTCCATTCAAATGTTGGAGGGAGGCCGAACAGAAGCTTAGCTCATGTTAATGGGTTTGGAGTTCCTGTGATGTGTTCATGCTTATGTGGACAGCCAACAAACTAGGGAAGCTACTTCTCGTCTCCTCAGTTTAATTTATTACTTTTCCTGGTTGGAATTATGTTTCGCACTCTCCTTAAAGAAGGAATCGAAAATTTAAATGTTTTAGATAAAGCCGATCTCCATTCGGTTATCTGTCATTTTTACTAGATTTTGTAATTGGATCTCGGATCCTGCTGCAAGTGTATGCGTGGTGCACAGGCTGGTGTAATGGCTCTGCCAATTTAGACTTTGAAAGTATTCATAGAATTGCTTTTACATGTAAAAGATTGGAAAACTGTGTAGTTCGTTCCGAAGAGAGCTTTTGGAAGAGAGCCTTTGGAAACACAAGCGAGGAGATTGGCACAGACTGTCAGCTTTATCTTATCGCATTGATCTTGTGGAACAGAGTTGGTTGTACTTGTGGTCTTTTCCTATGTTGCTACAACATAAGCTGATTTTATTTTTTAATGACACTGGGACTAAAATGTAGGTCCTTTAGGCTGTTTTGAATGATTATTGAATACCTGCTATAAATCAGACTTCTTGTTTCATTGCAGATGCTCCTTTCAGGTAATAATTTTTTTTTTTACAGAATTAGAGCTTTTTTTTTCAAGTTATGACATTGTCTGACAAGCATTTCGCTACATGAATATCCTTCTCTTTTGCTTCGATTTCAAGAAAGTTGAGATTTGTTATGTCAACTAATTGATGTCTCAATGGTTAGGTGCCGACTGTGGTGCATGGCTGCATGCTCTATGGTAGACATGAAAATGAGACATTTGCCGCACCTAAACGTGTATTTGTTAGATGAATTGTATGGCAGATTTCACATTTGTTAGTGTGTTTTATTGCTTAGTAGAAATCGGAGATTGATAACCAAAGAAATATCATAAAAAGATCCTGAAAACAAGGTAAGTCGTGCGAGGCGACCAGGGTAGCAGGACGCGAGCAGAAAAGGCAGCATAGGTCGCGCCAGGCGACCAAGAGACAGTAGTAGTGATTTCACGTGAGTCTGGACCAAACACAATATAAATGGGCAGCATACTATCATTGTTTGAGTGGCAGCAACCAACTTACTGTGCACCGTGGACCACCGGATTAGTTTTTATATTTCTCTTTCATTTACCATCTCCAGCAATGTGATGAAGTTAGGAACGAGGGAAAGAATTTGGAAACTAAATATATTTCTCTATCTCTCTCTTTCTCTTATATATATAAGAACACTAATTGATTACAGATTACCTAAAGGGGTGGCCACAAAACCGAATTTCGGAGATATCAAAAGGCTG
>JABWDY010026522.1:24201-35199 GCA_013358455.1 Thalictrum thalictroides | reverse complement strand
TTAGAAATATTTCATTAACGAAAACTCGAGAAGAGCAGATACAAGACGTTGGGTGGATAAGACCACACCTAAAAGAAAAAACAGACTGTTATATACATCAACAGAAACTTGCACTAAGATTTTACCCCCTACGTTTCATTGGTCTTATAGATATCAACAAATCACAAATAGATTTAAGTCATTTAATCTTTCATCGTGAATCATACACACCAGTTACCAGATCAGGGACTTCTTTAATTGGACCCAACCCGGCCCATTAATTAATTTGTTTATTAGTAAATGAGTTATATGACCTGTATTGACCAGTCCAAGTCAGTAGATACGCAGGAAAAACAAAAACCAATAGTGCCCATTCAACCCTGCAGTTGACGCGGATCAATTGGGTCAAAACGTCAAACACACCGTGTTATACTTATACCGACTAATTCAAACTTATTGTTTGTTTTCCCTCTTCTCGAGTTGTTGTTTGTTTTGTCAAACTTCAACGGTCAATATTCAAATACCTTCCATTCCATTCCTTTCTTCTTTTTCTTCTTATTACTCCCTAGTTTGAACACCTCCTTTGTTTACAAATTTTATAACCAAACCGACCACGTTTGAACGAAAAAAACAACATCTTCTACTACATGAACTATATACTATATATATCTTTTCAACCAACAATCCAACAATCCAACATTTCAAACTGATCAGCTGATACATACATATCTAGCTAAGCTTATTAATTAATTTCATGATGATTTCAACAAGACGGGAACGAAGAAATGGCAAGATTGGAGGTATGAAGGCGATGATTTACAACAACTCATCACCATCAAATAACTTGGAAATCACCATTCCAAACCATTTCCGTTGTCCTATATCATTGGACTTAATGAAAGATCCAGTTACATTATCAACTGGGATTACGTATGATCGTGAGAGCATTGAGAAATGGGTTGAAGATGGGAATCAAATTTGTCCTGTTACAAAGCAAGTGTTAACAAGTGTGGACCAAATTCCTAACCATACTATTAGAAGGATGATACAAGATTGGTGTGTGGCCAACCGTTCTTATGGTATTGATCGAATTCCAACACCTAGAATACCTGTCTCGCCAACTGAAGTTACTGAGATGCTTTCAAAATTCAAAACTGCCACTAGAAGAGGAGATCAAATTGCGTGTTTAAATATGTTGGACAAGATCAAGTCTTTGATGAAGGAAAGTGAGCGCAATAGGAGTTGCATCGTTGCAAATCGAACTTGTGCTGTATTATCTGCTTCATTCGAATTCTTTGCAACTTCTTCAATTGACAAGAATGCAAAAATATTGGAGGTGATATTAGCATTAGTAACGCGGATGTTCCCATTTGATTCAGAAGCTCAATCTTATCTTGCATCACCAGTTTCTTTACGTTGCATGGAATTATTTTTGAAGTCAGGTGATATTTCGAGAAGGGGAAACACAATTTTGATACTAAGAGAGCTTGTCTCAATGGACGAAAAACACGTTTTCGCCTTAGCAAAGATTGACGGAGTAGTGGAACCATTGGTAAGACTAATCAAGGAGCCAATTTGCCCTACATCCACAAAAGCCTCTTTGATGGTAATGTACTACTTAGTATCATCATCAGCTGAACACAAATCGCGATTTGCAAAGATGGGGCTGGTCTCATTGCTTGTAGAAATCCTTGTTGAAGCTGAAAAAAGCATTTGCGAGAAGGCCTTAGCTGTTCTGGATGAGATTTGCGGGTCCGAAGATGGAAGAGAAAAGGCCTACTCTCATTCTCTTACCATCCCAGTCTTAGTTAAGAAGCTTCTTCGAGTATCGAGTTTGGCCACAGAATTTGCAGTATCTGCTGTTTGGAAGCTTTGTAAGAATGATAAAAGGGAAGACAAAGGTGCTTTATTGGAAGCAATGCAAGCTGGTGCATTTCAGAAGATATTGTTGCTCTTACAGATTGGTTGTGCTGATAGAACAAAGGAAAAGAGTACTGAGTTGTTGAAATTGTTGAATCTTTACAGAGGAAGATCAGAGTGTATTGATTCAGTGAATCTTTACAAAGGTAGACCATTTTGAAGAACTTTTAGTGTTAATAATTTAGGATACAAAGGTGAAAAATATAGAGTTGTTGTGTACAAAATAAATTATACAAATATATGAAAATTCTTTACAGACCTATATGATGGTGTGATTATTATTAGCTTGCTGTTTTGGGAGTAATGTTATATCTGGAGTGTCATCATGTTAAGAACTTGTGGTATCAATAAATCAATATTAGTAGTGTAGGTATATAAGTTGGATTGCAGGAACTGGTCATGTGCTTGTTGTAGATCATTGTGCTGTAGCAGTGAGGTCGATCGATCGTTTGAATATAGATAGGTAGAGAATATGTTATGTATCACCATGTGGGCATGCTGACCCAAAAGGATAGGCCTCGACCTCCACTAGCGCCTGAGGGTACGCAATGTGGGATTTAATAAAGCGTGACGAGGAGAGCACCTACCCTGTTCCTAAGGGAGGAGCTTAGCTTGGGAAGCATGTCTTGTGAGCTGCAGTTTTTATGATTGAGTTGAAAATTTGTTGTATTTTGCAATAATATTATTAGCTATTTAAACGATAAACTAAGCATATTTTCAGTTCAGTCAAGTGGATCATGGAGCTCAATTTCATTAATTGAGACCTAATACAGTAGACTGCTCGGAACATAGCAGTGAATATTGAGGAAGAAGTCTCAGGTTCTCAGCCAATAACACAACACACAAACAAAATACATCCTGTCGTATCTTCAATTGTATTTGAAACAATAACAAGAAGCATACAAGATGAATCCTGTCGTATTAGTCCCCAATAAATTTTATCAAATTTCATACTCGAACATTGTGGTCAATTATGCAAGCTCGTGGTCAAGCTTGGATGGTTAGTTGGTGATGCATACTATTGGTTCCATGATACTGTACCACACTTTGATCCTATTTTCCTTAGCCATCAGCCGAACACCAAACCGTTGACATTTCAATACTGTTGGATGGAACATTTTCTGTCCAGTACAACTTGAAGGTCAACCAACCTGTCTAATTTTATAGTGTATCAGAAAAAAGTATCAGGCAATAATTAAGGACTAATCAGTAACGTGGACAACCACTTCACCCACTTCCATGAATTCCATGCAGCTAGTGTTTGTAACCCCATTGATGTATGCTACTGTGAAACAAGACAAAAGTGTGAACTGGCAGAAACTCACAATATTTTATTAACCCCATTCAGACTTCAGTGAACTCTGAATTCAAGAATTAAGGGTAAAGTATTTTCCTTCCTGATAGTAAACACGGATCATAGTTTCAAACACAAATGAAAGTTAGCATGAATGCATAAGCAGTTTCACAAGATAACCATATCTCCAAGTCTGTCTCCAACTCTTCATTCTAGCATTACATACAAAATAGTAGTACCCACAACTCTCTCCAACTCGTTCAAAGATGACCACTTCAACATGAAACTCTACTGATCCTTGTACCTCTTTTCTACTTCTTCCAACTTTTTAATATCCTTGTAGAATTTGGAAATGCGGTAGACACACCTGCAAACATAATCAGAGAGGTACACTAACATCAATAACAGAAGAAGAGAAATAGCAACTATATTCAGATGGTTCGAAGACTCAGATTGCTGTGTGTACCAGTAGAGAAGGCAAGAAAGAATACACAGGGCACTATTCCTTTGAGCTTTGTAAGTCTGCAGAAACAAGCACACAAATTAATCAAGACTGGTTTTCCAACAACACATACTTCAATCAAACCAGAAATAAGTATAGACTGGTAAGCCAAACGACAAGTAGTCTGGTGGTAAGTTTGCATATGTAGAGCCACCAACAAAGTCAAACAGATAACCAATGCATTTGTATCACTTTGTGGGTGGTGGGGGCATGGAAATGTAAATCAAAATTAGGTTAAAAGAGGAAGTTTAGGCATTGATCAAATCCAAGAAATCACTTAGAACCTAAATTAGTAGAGGGGAGAACTACAGACTTCATTGAAAACCTGAAATACATTTGAGGGATAAAACACAACAATACATAATATCCTCAGTTAATGACTTAATGATCTTGTGTCTGTGTGTATGTCTAGGAGAAAGTCCTCAGTTAATGTTTAAGGGAACACAAGATGGTACATTCACTTTTTTCGCTATGTAAAACAATTCTTGTATTCCGACTCAATATAAGTTTTGAAGCAGACCCTCCTTTTACTGGCAAAGTACCAGAATAAACAAATTTAAAAGAGGAAAGGTGCAGGGACGGATCCAGGATTTTCACGAAGGGTGGGCATAATATAAGATTTTCAAAACAAAAGTATACTATCAAAACTAAGATGGTATGTAAATAAAAAAATTCTCAAAATTTAAGGGTGGTCAGGTGACTACTCTTGACCACATGTGGATCTGTCCCTGGAAAAGTGCAAGGTAGTATTATATATCTTACTAATATACACAGGAGAAACAGTAAAGAAAACAAAATAGACTATACAATAAATCAGTTTCTACAATAAATCACTAAAGATAGAATGTCTCAAAAGGGTTCCCTGCATATTTTGCCACTGTCTAGACTGTACATAAAAAAAGAAATGCTTTGGTGCAAATACCCATCTGGCTGATACCCCTAAACTCTTGATCTCCACTTTCAAAACGCCCTGCTAACACTCTAATCTACTTTACTATCTCTCCATATGCATATTTTCTTATTTCAATTGGTTCCACAACTGCAGGGATGAATACAATACTTTTCGATCTTGGCAGGAATGATGATAGAAGACAAGTTCCCCACTATAAAACAAGATGCATGTATCTCAAAACAAAAGGAATGATACGAGTAAAGGTCAGAAGGCAAAATCATCTCCAATCATTAGAGCATTGTCTTAATAAAAAAAACTGTAATTTCAAGTGCTCGATTGACGTAGTTGGAATCAACATACCAAAATTTCAATTTTATACGTACCCTCTGGAAGTCACTTTCAGAATCTTGTATCTTGGTACGTTGGTAAAGTAAGTCCATGAGAGTGACAACATTAATTTTATACTTTGAGATTTTATTATGTGCTAATAAGCTTATACAATCATTTTGGAGGAGATTCCTATTGGAGATTATAAAAATTACTCTAAAGAGCAGCCACTCTAGAACACAAGTCAGTTGCAGTACTACACCACGTGAAGCCTGTAATATAGATATTCTGATTTGTCAGAGACATCACAACTTCAGTAACATGTCCCACTTAGCCATCACCCTCCTTATGAACTAAAATGTATGAGAAATCTTTGGGCTTCTGTTCAATGTGCTACATTATTATAAGGTCACTCCAATAGCTAATGCTAACAATAATTAAATGGTTACCGTCAAATTCAGGAAAGTAGAAACTAGGATTGACTCACACATCTTGAACTAGTTTAGTCAAACAATGTTTTCAAACTGGAAGGTCCTTGATAACATCACAAGAAATTAGAAAACAACAAAAGGTCTCCAACAATACTATCAGCCAGACCCATAACACCTACCAAGAGAAGAAACTTAAATTTCTCAGGCATACTAAACATGTGCGAATACAAAACCAGGTGAAGCATGAGAAAGGAAAATAACACGATCTTAAATAATAAACATAATTTAGAGGAAGGAGAACAATTTGATAAATTCATACAATGATACAAAAGTCTAAACTCTAATTTGAATTATAGGCACTTTCATGAAACATTGATACCCTATCTATTAATTCCTGGTCACATTTTATATTATGCACTGTTCTTAGTTACCAATTTACCATATATAGCTCATGTTTTCATATTGGTGGATGACTTTTGATTTTGGATCACGTCTATTCGTAGAACATCTTCCTTCAGATATTGAAAACCAAGTATTAGTCTGCAGACCATTCTTTTGTTCTAGTATTCTCAACCTTTAGCCGACCACCTACCTACAGGACTAATAACAACTATAACCATATTATTCATCTTCATATGCGGAAACAAAAAGCTTGGAGCGCTCAAATTCGTAGTACCCAGAGATACAAACAGACTTCTTGTACTTTACTTGAGTGGGCGACTTCATCTTACAACGTTGTTGCTTGATCTCAGTCAGTGGGGAAGGGGAAGAATACGGCATACGACAACTCCACTTGACTCATATTTTATCAGCAATTAATACTAAATGGTTTATATGTTGGTTAGGAACAACAAATTAGTCAAATACACACTTTATCATTAGATCCCCATCAAACACTAAAAAATAGCCACTGAACAAGCAAATTGAAAGATGATCGAGGTCATCCATCTCACAAGCAGACTATATAATATTAATAACCATCTACAAACAACATAAGCAACACAACCAGAGCTAACTCTCACAAGACCTACTCGTCCAATTTATTGAACATTAACAATATTTACACCTAAAGTAAGAAGTCATACAAACCATAAGAACAATAAGGGCTACATCTCATTTAGTCATTTTTAAGCTAGTAACAAGTGTTTCATTCAACCAAGTGGTACAAACTTTGTGCAAATTCGAAGTAAGAAGCTAAATTTGAATCCAAACACACCCTAAATTACCAGATCGAACAATATTATAGAAAAATGATGATCAATAATCAGGCAAAAAACTTCAAAATTTCATACAAAATTCAATCAAAATAACATACAGATCAAAGTTAAAAACAATCTAAAAACAGCAAAAATAATAAAAAAAACTCACAGTTTTCTCATATCGGTCTCTTTCAGCAGCAGTACAAACATCACCAGTACACATCAATCGATGTTCACTTTTCCAATATATATCTAACAACAACAAAGATCAGAAATTAACTTCAGAAAACCCTAAATCGAAAACACTTTGCTTAGAAAATTAGATTAAAACGAACGAAACTAAACCTAAGAGCTGAAAAGCTGCGAAAGGAACAATGGTCATAGCAGGTTGGAGAATTAGAGATACAAGAGAAACAATCTGATTCTTGATAAGCTTTGGTGTTGGAAGTGTTAGTAATATTGCAATTGCTGCTTCTGCTGCTACTATATACGCCAAAATCATCCACTGTAACGCCATTATCGTTCGATATCTCTCTCTCTCTTTCCTTTCTTCTTCTCTTCAGCTCTTCTTTATGTGAGATTACTTCGCCTTGTTGCGTTGGTTTACTTCATTGCTTGGAGGTTGAGATATTAAAGATACTTTAACAGGGGTGCAACTCAAATCTCGATGAAGAATTCAACCGCTCACAATTTCTCATGCGGCAATTTCACACTTTGTCGTCGGTTGACACGTGGTAGCCTTCCAATAAAATATGGATCCTCAAATACGGGCTGGCACTCACCGGCAGAGTTACACATGGGCCTTTTTAAATTTAACGGTCACGCTCCAGGGACACGGGCTTAAACAACCAGGCGATTCACGGGCTTAGATTTTTCAGATAGTGTTCGACCCATATTATATTTTGATCAAAGGCTCGATCCAATTTAAGCATCTTGCAAAGAAAAGCTATTCATCGCTGTATTCAGAGCTTTCTTTGATTCGCTCTTCAAAGTTAACGAACGAAACGAGCATTGCTACAATCTTCCAAAACCCTAGTTCTGTTTCCCATATCTTTCCCGCTTAAATTAATGGAGAAATCTCAATCTTCAATCTTCTCTAGTTCTAACTAGTTTATTGAGATCTTCGTCATAATTAGGGTTTTAAAATTCGTTTTGGAAATTGAAATCAAGCTTAATTAAGATGTCTCTTCCACCAATAGAGTGTAAATACGTTACGGAAGATTGTATTCGAGAATGGAAGAATGGAAATAGTGATTTTAGGGTTTCTAATTCGGTTACAATGCTTCGTTTTCTATATGAACTCAGTTGGTCTATGGTAAATTACTCTCATTAATTAATTTTTTTACCCACAAATTACTTGTTGTTTGCTGTATCATAAGTATTTTTATTTGTATGTTTGTAGGTTCGTGGAGAATTACCAATTCAGAAGTGTAAGATGGCATTGGATAGTGTTGAGTTTTCTGATAAAACATCAAATGAAGAATTAAGTTCAGTTTTTGCTGATATTGTGACTCAAATGGCTCAAGATGTGAGTATTGTTTGTTGCCTTTGATTTTCTAGTTCTTGCTTAGTCTACTTGTTGACGCTTTGTAGTTGTATGTAACCCTCATTGATACCTCTGGGAAGCAATGTGACTATCTTCGTCACATTACTTTTTACAATTTTTTTTCTACTGATAATTATTTTTTTAACCTTCCAAATAGCTAATTCATGGCTATTTGGAATGAGAGATTGAGTAGTTGTGTTCATAGCATCATAGCATCTGTGCATGACACAGATGTATAGTTGTGTTCAGATTGGATGAGAGATTTTGCTAGGTGCTGGTTTTAAGACTGAATAACTTCATCTTTGTCGAGTGTCGACCATAGAGAAAAGCTTAGGTGCTAATTGTTGCTTATGATGAAGGTTGCACAGAAAATTACAAGAATCTGTTCTACATATTATTGTAAAGTGTTATTATCTTTGAGGAAGTTAATATATAGAGGAAGTAGAACTATTAGTGTTATCAACAACAAGCACATGAAGACCCCAAAGTAATCTGTGATCAACAATCCCAATTGAAAGACACCAACTACATGTAATGCCATAGGCAGACTTTAATCATCATAAATTTTAAGATTTTTGCCTAAATTTAAGTTGAGGAACACATGCATAGCTTTTAACCCTAAGTCATGGCCAACCTCATCAGCAACTCGTCTTTTTATCAAAAGAATAAAACTCTTCTCTTTATCAAAAAGCAAAGTCTAAGCCTTGGATGGCGGGAGGTTTCTTAAATTTTTTTTTTGTCAAGACGATGTTCTAATCAGTTAGCCAGATCATCAAGCTTCATATCTTCGCCTCCATGGTGGTCTCATCTCTTGGAATTTTTGTGTAACGTATGGAGATGGTTTTCTTAGGGGCTTAAATGCAGTCAGATAGTATGGATGATGCATAATTAGTTTCATCTGTGGAAAACAAGATCTCTCTCTTCACGGATGAGCTTTGTAGCACCTCAAGACCACTCTCATCTGATTATTTGTGGGTTATGGTAACTTATCATTATTGTGTTTTTGTTATTATATGTGTTTGGGCGTTTGGCACTTCCTCTCGTCAAAGTTTCTGTGTGTGTATATATATATATATGGTTATGTTTTATTTTCTTTCTGGTTTTGGACACATACCAGTATTCACATCTTTTATTGTGATTTATACGATCTTTGCTATTATGAACTGTATATTGTCTGTTGTGGTACAAACACATGATGTTTTGATGCAGAAACTTATTTTTTTTATCCTGTATTGCAGCTTACTATGCCTGGAGAGTATCGTGCTCGTCTTATCAAAGTTGTAAGTCTTTTTTAACTTATAGTTGTCTGAATATCCGCAATTTATTTATCCTTTCTACCAGAAGTATGGAAATCGATGTTCTACTAGTGGCTCCCCATCAAAATCTCTTGCTATTTTTGGTGTCACCCTTGTCTTATGTGTTATCTTTGGTTCTTTTGTGTGTATTTATACTCATAATAATAGCACCCTATAGGTTGTTGTTTTATGCTTCCATCTTGTTTCTATTGATATTTTCACCTTTCAGGCTAAATTTCTGGTTGAATCTACCTTGGTTCCATTAAAGCTTTTCCAGGAGCGCTGTGAGGTGATTTTAGATTATGTGTTGAATACTCATTTTTAATTGTATTTGTGCATGCTTCTTTTTTGCTTCGTAATATCTCATATCTTTTTCTCTGCATATCAGGAAGAATTTTTATGGGAGTCTGAAATGATAAAGATAAAGGCACAAGATTTAAAGGCCAAAGAGGTATTTTAATCCTAATTTTCTTTGGTCTGAGCATTTTGATGACGGTTTTAGGAGGCTGAATATACAAGGAACTAATGAAGCACGAAAATGAATCATTTCAACTTGCTAATTCTAATAACATAAAAAGCAATGTTATGCCATAAATGGCAATAAGCTCTTTGTAGCTTGCACTTAAGTGAAATAAAAACCCCACTGTTTCCAATACAGTTGTATTTACAAATATATATCCATATGGAGTTATATAGTTAAGGTAGATATATCATATAACTCCATCCCTTCTTAATGAAGTAGCGATGCAATGTCCAATTCCTACTTCTATGACTTAGGAATTTAGGAATTAGGATGGTTAACGTCATCGAGAGTTTAAGCTATGATTGCTCCATATATGTAACCAACGACTATGGAAATAAACAATCTACCCCCACCCCTCCAGTCTTTTCATTTTGGTATGATTGACCCTTTAATTAATTGCAGATTGTGTTAATCATAGAATGAAGTCTCTATTCTCTTGTTGGTTGTTACTGATGATTTGCAGGTCAGAGTGAATACTCGACTTCTATATCAACAAACAAAATTCAACCTTCTTCGGGAAGAGAGTGAGGGCTATGCAAAGTTGGTATATTTCTAATCACATTTCTTTTTAGTGTTTGTGTGTGGGAAAAGCGAATCTTTTGATGTACGATAATGAAATTGGAATGTTGTTCAAGTTTTTTTTTTTTGGTATTGGTAACGGTTAAGCCCTTTCAAAAATAAGGGAAAGCTGGCGAGCATCGAACTGTGATCGATATGGGGTTTTCAGCGTTCTTAGACCCAATGTACTTACAGAAGGTGTCAGTGGTGGCATGAATACAAGGACACTCCTTTTGAGTCCTTTGCAGTTTTCTTGGAGAGGAGTATTCATAGGGGTTGAGTCATGGATGTTACTTTTGTTTAATCTTGCTTTTCATGTTCGAAGTTTCTATATCTAAGGATGTCCGGGTAAGCTAGGCTGTGAAACAAAGAGATAAAGTTTCTGAATATCGTTAGAAGACGAGGTTTTGAAGGAAAACCTATCTCACATGTTTGGTCTGGAAAGGAGCTTGGAGAAAACCTCAAACCCCGACAATGAAAAGATGTACAAGTAGAGGAGGATAGATTCCGGTTGAAGTATGGAGGGGGGGGG
>JABWDY010026505.1:0-10621 GCA_013358455.1 Thalictrum thalictroides | reverse complement strand
CCTCTTTCAGGATCAAGAAACGGATCTCAAATCCAATTCCTGAGCAGAAAGTTATCGCTATTACAACATGCCTATATAAACTAACAAAAACTGAAAACTAACAAAAACTGCTAAACTAGCGATATTCTAACATGATTTCCCGCTTCGTCGCTATTCATCCCACAGCCTACTATATATCATTGGAAAGCTCTCAACTTTCTCTTTCAAGATCAAGAAGCGGATATCAATTCTATATCCTAAATAGAAATTTATCGCTGTTACAACATGCCTCTGCAAACTAACATAAACTGAAAACATGAGTTTTACTCGAGGGAAAAACCTGGCTTTTCTAAGCCCGTTCCCAACCAACAACATCCACACCACCTCCGCTAAACCACGCGGGCAAAAACCATAAACAAAAACATAACAAAACGCATACACATAAACCATGAACGATTCCACAACGCGAGTATATATATATAAATCTATATAACTTATTAAAAACCTGCAGAAAACACAATTAACAACGAGCATAAAACATGCATAAAAAAAAAAGCGGCATACAAACATAAGAAAGTGAGAGATGCTACAATAGCTCAATGTGCTTAGTACGAGCATGAAAGACAGGATTTGAAGCCATGTTTTTGTGCTAAGGTTGTCATAGTAGAACATAATGGGCGTAAATACTGGCACATGAAACTCGCGAAGAAGGTGAGCAATCCATATTGTCTCATCATACACATGAGCAAGGGAACGGTACTCTAACTATGCACTGGATTGGGCAACAGTAGATTGTTTCTTGGCCCTCCAAGAGATGAGGTTGGGCCCCAAAAACACACAAAATCCTGAAACAGACCTTCTCGTATCTGGACAACCAACCCAATCAGCGTCCGAAAAGGCATGTAGTGCTAAAGCGCCTAAGGATGGATGGTCTTAGGTTAAGCCAAAGTCCACAGTACCTTTAAGATAACGCAAGATGTGTTTAGCTATTGTAATGTGGTGCACTCATAAACAGAGCCACGTGGTGCACAACATAGGAAATATCATGCGTAGTAAGTATTAGATACAGATGAGAGCCAACCAATTGACGAAACTCGGCAACATCAATAAGGGGGTCACAATCCAAAGCAGAGAGTTGAGACTTAGCACTTAGAAGAGTGTTGCATGGTTGGCATTCAATCATGTTGCTATGGCGTAAAGATCAAGAGTGTACTTGGTTTGGGAGAGTTGAAGGACAGAGCGGGAAAAAGAAGCCTCAAGTCCCAAAAAATAGTAAAGTGGACCTAGATCTTTAATCTCAACACTTTCCCAAGAGTGGAGAACTGGAGATAAAAGATGATAACAATGACCACATGTTATCTGTGAGCACTATGTCATCCACATATAAAAGAAGTACCATAATCTGGGAAGAGCCCAAAAAAATGAATCAATTGAGTGAAGATTAGAACAATGGTTGTTGTTGTTGTTGGTTCCAATTGTTGTGACTTCGATTGCACTTACCATTGTTACCTTGACCAGGACCACGCACACCAGAATTGGACCCAGTATTCCCATGAGGCTGATATGCTATCAGTGCAATCTGCGCAGCTGGAGAAGGAGTAGAATTTTGAGCCTCATAGGCTAGGAGGCGAGTTCGGAGAATCTGGAATTCTAGCAAGGTTCCAAAGTGAAGAGTAGCTTTCACAATGACACCATATTCTAGTCCTAGTCCAAGAAAAACAAATGTCACCAAGTCATTATTGGTCATAGGTTGATTGATGCCAGCTAGGGAGTCAGCCAAGGATTTGGCATGCTGGAGATACTTGGAGAAAGAACGAGAACAATTTTCTACAGTAATTGTAGTTATAATTGTACAACAACTTTTGTATTGTTTGAGTATTTATAGTACAATGTAGTTGTATTAGCATGTGATATTAATCTAAATAAGGTAACATATCTATAGTATCCAATATGTGCTCGGCGCACCGGGATGAGCGAGGACGAAATCCCGGGGCGTTACAATTATGAACATGTATAACCAAAGCTATGTGGATGATTTAACAAAACCAAATAAAAATAATAACTTTCAACGAAATTTACCCAAGAAAACTACCCTATAACAACTTTATTGAAAACTACCCATGATAGAAATTAAGATGCGAGGTAAACTTAATAAGCGACGATCAATTACTATAAATTATTCAATAACAATACACATAACCAAAGCATAACTTTAATCAAAGCTCAAAACATTCATCAACAACCCCCTAACAAAGGAGGCCTCGTGCCTTACTTATAATAAAGATTTCTTGCTAGCCTAGAAACCAAACCCTAATAAGAATCTCACCTAAAAAGAAACATATAATAATAAGTCTTGGATGTAGCACAAGGCATTAATATCTTGATGTGTTTAATTAATATGTTGAAGAAACTTGCGATTCCTCTTTGATATTTAAGTTATATGCATCTTTGGCAAACTTAATTTTCAATGGCTAATTTGCTCCTCTTATTGTAGCGAAAAATGGGTTGTACATTGGTCTTGTAGAGGATGTTAAAAATGCTTTTGAAGGAAGCTCTTTAGTGAAGGTCAACTGCCAAGGGTTGCATGCAACTGATTATAAAAAGTTAGGTGCAAAGCTCAAGGTCTGTGGTCCATCTTCTGATTTTCTGTGCTTATGAAATCTCTAATAATAACACATCTAATTAATTTTCATTTAATACTTAGAATGCTACAAGTTTAAATTACTTAACAAATAATTGAGTATTTTGTATCAAAAGCTTTGTTTGGGGATTATAGAAGTCCGCAATTTAGAGCATGTGTGATTTTTTCAAATAAATTTTAGTTGGTATTAAATCAAAGTTATGTTTGCTTTCAATCCAGTTTTACTATTTTATTATACTTGTTACGTAATTTGCTTCTTCTCCTTATTCTAGTAATATAAAAAGAAGGTGCCCTATAAATACGAAGTCTATCACCGAGATGAAGATCTAGTTAGATAGCTAATCATCCTCGTATACGAATCCCATAGCTCAAAATAGAGTTCGACGTGTAACACTCCTCAAACCTCGATTCAGTGCTCTCTACATGTATATTTGAATCAGCTGGTCTGTCTGATAAGTTTGTCCCCTAAATGTATGCAACCTTCAAAAACAAGCAATACAGGTGTTAGTTTCCCAACTATGGTCGACTGCTTTCTAGTTCTTATAGTCTATACTCTACCAATTTAATTGTTTATTTTTTATGAAATTTGTTGGAAGTAAGGTAGTTAGTAAGAGAGTTTTTTTTGTAACTTTTAACGTAATTATATCCATATTATTATTCATCTTATATATTTCTAGTTTGTATCAAAGCATTGGTGTGTCTTGGTTTTCGGCTACCGGCGATGCTAACTTAGGCCGGTGGCCGGAGCTCCAGTGAAGTCTTTTCGGCAAATTTGTTTTCTGTTGCGTGGTCGTCTTTTTTATTTCCTAGTAATTTTCATTCGGTATTTTTCACCAGAGTTACTGTCCATCGTGATATTGTCCAGAAATCACTGTTCATCGAGGTACTGTTCACAAATCACTTTTCATAAGAGTTCTGTTCATGGTAATGTTCGAGTTAATGTTCACGAATCTTTCTTCATCGGGATATTGTTCACCAGGAACTATTTATCGAGGTATTGTTTATCGGGATCATTACTCTATTTTAGGATCATGTTTGTTGTTTGTGTTGTTGGTACGCGTCATTCTTGTTTTCTAGGGTTTTGTTTGCGTTGTTGATATTCTGCACCGCTCTTGTCCATCCTTTTTTAGGGCCTTTTGGTTGTTGATGTCATGCCCATTTCTTGTCTAGCCTTCTCTCGGGCGTTGTCTGTGTTGTTTCCGCCTCTGTCCAACGGTTTAACGCTTTTGTCCATCCCTCTCTACTTTATTAAGGCCTATTCTGCAACTCCACCAGTAACAATTTTGCGCTGCCATCTTCTTACAGCTTTACCGTTCCTGTCAGCCTTTTGAACAGCCTTGTTACTCCAAGTTAGAGTCCTTTTTGTCTTGGAGTAGTCTATCTTTGTGGATTAATTAGTTATATCAGATGCATTGTGGAAACAAAACCCTAGCCAACGGAAAAAAAAACTCTAGCAATCCTCACCACACCTCGCCTAAGGGTGTCTTTTTTAATGAGCAACTGGTTATCACTGCTCCTTCAATGTCTCTACAGCTGGACATCCTTGAGGAGGGTTCTTCTCGCAACTGGTCACCCATGCCGATGAACATCACTCCTGGGGTCATTGTGAAGATACTTCTTGGGGGATGATAGAGAACTTCTTCGTATTTGAAGCTGATATTCAGAGTCTGAATGCACAGCTTGAAGGGGGAGTGTTGGAAGTATGGGTGTTATTATAGATATTGTGTCCCACGAAGCTTAGATATAAATTCTATGTGGTCTCTTCTCTCTATATGGAGAGATAGTTTAAATATTCCTCTTTTATATTTCTAGTAAATTAGTAGTACTTGCAGGGTAACCCAAACAATACATTACATCTACTCATAGAAAAAATAGCTTGCAGTATCAGACACTTCATTTTATTTTAAGTGAAAATGCTTTTCCATTTGCCCTAGGCCTTTTCTCTACGACTCCATACAAGATCAATGTGCCAGATCTGTGCTCAAGCTATTCTAAAAAACTCTTGATTCCATCTATACCTCAATTTGTTTCCACACCATTTGTCGAAGCCATATAACATCTAGGGTGCATTTTTAAAAAGACAAAATTTGGTTTAGGATTATGTTTTGAGTGTTTTGTGACACATGATACGTCATGGTCCAAAAATGGTTCACTGTTGCTTTGCTGACTGTCTTGTCTGATTACAGGAATTGGTTCCGTGTATTTTATTGTCTTTTGACGACGAACAGATATTGATGTGGAGAGGAAAAGATTGGAAATCCATGTACCCTGATGCACCTTCTTCACTTTCAGACATGAGCACATTATCTACATCAGATGCTTTAGGTGGGTGCTAAAATATAAAACCAATTTTTTCCTTGGAAAAAAGCAAGCAGGACATTACATTAGATCTATCCCCTAGTACCTTTAGTTTCAGATAGTAGGGAAAGATCTTATCCCTCTAGTCCCACCTCCTTTTATAGGACATTACATTGGATCTTTCATCCCTGATGGTTTTTTGCACTCAAAGCTTAAATTACCATTTACTTACTTTTTACTAGACTACTTATAAATGAAGCTTGATATCACTGAACTTAGAACTTATCATTATGCTAAAACTTCTACTTCTACTCATTACACAATTGTATATAATGCATAGTTCGGGTCTGTTAATTGTCTTTCTGGCCTATTCTCAGGAAATGAAAATGATGGAATTCACAGACCAGTCATCAAAAAGAAGGTCTCTATGTCCAGACTTGTATTGTTGTGGAAGCGTGCACTTAAGTTAAACAAAGCACTGTTGCTAGATGATGTCGAACTTGGCCCAGATGCACTTCTAGATAAAGTTGATGCATTTGAGGAGATGGCTCAGGCCGCACACCACTCATTTCCTGCAGTAATTTTGGCCACTGAAGAAGGTGACATTAGCTCAGAAACAAACCACCAAGATAGTTTTCAGGGTGAGGTAGGCCATAGTGATGATGAAAATATTTCTGATATTGATGACGATGAACACTATGATAGTGACCTGTCTGAAGGGATGGATTCATTGGTTCCTCTTGGATTATTGCCAGTGGATTCTATCATAGAGAAACTTAGTTGGGAATGAGTTTTATTGAATCCTAATGGTAAATATGAATGTTTGAGAAACTGTTGTGACAAATGTTGGTTGCACCAGCTGCATTGAGGGTTAAGGACCCAAAGTCTAGAGGCAAAAGAAGAGACTAGGTGTAATTTTATACATGAGGGTCAATGTAGATAGAAGCAACTGTAACAACACTAGCATTATTTAACAAGGAACTTTTTTAACCAAATTGAGAATGCTCTCTGCTGACATTGGTACTTCTAACGCAGTTATGGTTTTCTGGTGACCAGAAAAGGAAAAGTATGCACCCAAAAATCATGCTCTCGTTCTGCTTGACTTGGGGCCTTTTGTTTTTGAGTCTGAGAAGTTGAAATCAGAAGAGAAGGTAAGGCCTGACATGAGTATATAAACAACATTCCTTTTTTATCAGTAAGCTCAGCAGTCGAGTTTCAAACTTAGGGTCATAATAACAACTAATACCAGAAACATAGGTTTTCTCAATATCATTCACAGAAACATGGACTGCTTAGCATTTCCATCAAATTAAACAAACTAAAACCAGATTCCATTTCAAAATAGATAAAAGCATTCCAACAGCAGCTGCGCTCAGATTGGAAATTAGAACATTAACTCGCTCTTACAACCATTGGATACAAAGAGAACAAAGAGCACAGATGACAATCGACCAAAAACAGACTATTACACTTAGTAAGGGAAAGAGAGTAAGTAAAAAGCATTAGACAGTTTCTTCCATTAGATAGTACGGCAAATATGCAGCATATCATAACTATTTACCCGATGGCCCAGAAACAGATAGATCACTTAATTTAAAAGGGATTCCAAACAGATGAGATGTGGACACTTAGGCTTTTTCCCACTTGAGGGGCTTCACAACCTCCCATGTGAAGTCGGGATCATCCCTGCCAAAATGACCATATGCTGCTGTCTTTAAGAATCTGCCATTACCACCCCTCTTGAGATCAAGGTTGATGGAGATCATACCAGGCCTGAAATCAAAGGTCTCCTTCACAATTTTAAGAATTTCCTTGTCAGGGATCTTTCCTGTTCCATAAGTGTCAACAAACACAGACAAGGGCTCAGGAACACCAATGGCATAAGAAACCTGCACAATGCACCTGCGGGCAAGCCCATTTGCAACAATGCTTTTGGCTGCTTGTCTAACAATGTAAGCACCACTTCTATCCACCTTGGTTGGGTCTTTTCCTGAGAAAGCACCACCACCATGGGCTCCCCAACCACCATAGGTATCAATGATGATCTTGCGTCCAGTTAGACCAGCATCACCATGAGGACCACCAATGACAAAACGGCCTGATGGATTGAGATGGAAGATGGTCTTCTCGTCAAGGTACTTCTCGGGCACAACTGGCTTGATGACATGCTCCTTAAGATCAGCAGCAATCTCATCATTTGTCACAGTCTCATCATGCTGTGTAGAGATGAGAACAGTGTGTACACGGAGGGGCACCATGGCACCATTCTCATTATGGTATTCAACAGTAACCTGGGTCTTTCCATCAGGTCTCAACCATGCGCAGGTACCATTCTTGCGGACTTCAGTAAGGCGTGCACCAAGCTTTGTTGCAAGAACATGGCTGAGGGGCATCAGTTCTGGAGTCTCATCAGTGGCATAGCCAAACATGTGACCTTGGTCACCAGCACCTATCTCCTCGGGGCGCTTGGTGAGATGGCCGTGGACACCCTGTGCAATATCAGGACTTTGTTGCTCGATGTTAACCAAAACCTTGCAGTTGTCAGCGTCAAGACCCACATCATCCGATACAAACCCAATTGCGCGGCAGGTGTTACGAACAATCTTCTCATAATCAACATTGGCCTTGGTTGTGATCTCCCCAAAGACCATAACCATGTTGGTCTTGGTGCATGTCTCACAAGCTACCTTGCTCTCGGGGTCCTGTTCTAAACAGGCATCAAGCACCGCATCAGAGATCTGATCGCATAACTTGTCGGGGTGTCCCTCATTCACGGATTCAGAGGTGAATAGGAAAGTTTCCAACTCCATAATCTATACAACATATGAAAACCAAAATAAAATATCTTAGTGCTTTTTTCTGAAAATATAAATAAATAATTAAGGATGCACCTAAAATGTAACCAATATTACAAGCTACTTTCCAACTTCTAATTGTCTCAATCAATCTACTTAGGAAAACCAAATTGCTTTACAGATTAAATTCAAGCAAAGCAATTAGAAGAGGAAAAAAAAAGTTCAAAATTCAAACTTTACTCTGAACATCTAAAGCAAAACAGATCTCCTCTCCACATATTTGCAATTGCAGCAAGAAATTAACATAAATAATGCTAGTATCACTGGTGGCAGTGATGCTTCACAGTTAAATGAGGAAATGCCACTGTTCAATAGAGAGACCGGATGAAGGAATCAGCAGATTTGCAATTCCCATAGAGGGAGAAAACAAGAGAGAATAAAACAAATAAAAAATAAAAGGAGTCTTTTCCCTTGAACTCTCTGTCATCAACTGAGTTTCCTTTTCGTACAACTGAAATTGGTGGAAATCTATATTTTCATATTGAAAACAATTGATAATCTTTAAAATTAAATTAATTAACTTCTGAAACTTCAATCAATTAAGCTCACACACAAGACCTCTTTGAATCCTTATACTCCGTCATAATTTAGCTTAACAAGTAGAATTTCAACATATTGGGGTATTACATACAAAAAAAATTTAGGATTTGGGTCCGTAATCTGCTGCATGATAGTTTTAAAAATTTGCTGTGTTTCATTGGTTGTGTTCATCTTCCATGTCTCTATCAAACTCGGCATAAAGATTTATCATTTATGGATTTGTTCTTCCTATCCATTACCGCTGATTCATTCATTAAGCCATATTCCTATTTAAACGTGCCACAATTATGTTAAACAGTAAGCTGCTAGCATCACTTCCCACAGTGCATTTCTCAAAAACATATATCTATTGTCGGTTTATCTATCAAACTTTAAATCTAATTACTCCATAGATGTTAAAACCCTAAATTTGTTACTTTAAATTGATAACAACACATTTTAATTAGCAATAATTGTAATAAACAAACTAATAATCACTACTAACATTTCAGATGTGCAAGAATTTGAATAAAAAAATGATCATATTTTAGATCTGCTAATTTAACATATCTTGAATTACTTAGAAACAGAAAAAACATTGAAAGAAGAAAGGAAGAAGTACCTTGTTGATTGAGGAAAGAGAGAGAACCCCAAAACAAAATTGCCCCAAAGTGTTAGAGAAATGGTGTTGCGGCTTAAAAGCGATATACTAGACGAGAGCTTCAACATTAACACTAGTCTAAGCAACCCAATTTATAGACCAGAAAAAGAAGACGACGACGACTATTGACTATTGACTAGTCAGGTCAGAGTCAGTTGGACGAGAGAGACGCATCTTTTGTTTTATTTTGTTTGGATTCTTTGGGCCTGTTTGGCAAGAAGATACATAAGTTAGAAATGAATTTCTCACCAAGTCGCTTATTGAAAAAGTCTAAAAAGCTAGAAAAAAAACTTACCAAAAAATATATTTTTCGATTTTTTTGAATTTCTTTTGGTTATGTTACCGAACTAATTTATACCTTTCTGCTTTCTAGCAGTCAAGGAATACATTCTGGGCCTGTTTCCGAACGGGCTTTTTGACAACTCTTCGTGAGTTTTATAATTTACCCTAGAGGTGCTTTAACATGGATTCATAATTGACATAGAACTATAGAAGCTGAGGATCTCCAGATCTATCAAATGAGTAGTGCACAGATCTATCAAATGAGTAGTTTTATAATTTACTATAGAGGTGCTTTAATTTTTTGTAAAAACAAGTATCAAATGTTTCTGATTCGATATTTCCTGAGGAATGAATCCGTCCACCAATCAAACCCATAGTTTCTAAAAAATCGGATATTCCAGATATCTGATTTCTAAAAAAAAATGGATTTTCAACACTAGAAACAGATTTGATGTTGGATATTATAGAATATTTGTGAATATTCCGGATATCTAATTGCTGAAAAAATAAATTTACTCATAAAATATTCACAAATAATATCGATTTGTTCACTTCCGTCAATAGTATCAGTTTGCTATGGGACTTTTTCCCCCATTGTCAAGTCAAGACTCAGGTAGTTAGGTTATGGTATTAGTTTGTGTATTAACCTAAATTTATACTAACACACTACTCTAGGTCAGATCGGAATAGGGCTGACAAAAAGGGGATTTGATAATGGAAAGGGCTGCACTTCAGTTGAGATCGAAGTTGCCTGCTGTAACGCCCCAAAATCCGACCCATATCCCAACGGACCTGAATCGCATCTCGAGGCATTACCATCAACACCATGGGCAATGTTCACCATTTCTACTTTATTAATCACAACAAAATTCATGGAAGTCTGGTGTTGATGATATCCATTCTATTAATTCCACAATAACATCAAAACCTCAAAAACATCCTTATTATATATATATAGAAACCAAACTGTGTACAGTACAAGATTCTGATAATATATAGATAACTGTTTTTCGAGTGATATTTACATATATACATATATATAAGACCTGTCAAAAAGTTACCACTTCGGACTGCACCCTCACATCAAGCAGATGTAGTGATCGTCCCTATCATCGTCTGCTGCGACAGCAGGCTCTCCAACAACGGGCTCAGCTGAAAAGGGTAATGGTAGGGTGAGCATAATCCACTTGCTCAGTAGAAACCCACATTCCCAATATACTATCTATTCATGCATAACGATTAATCACACTAACAGTTAAAAACATGCAAGTTTAAATTAAATAACTGTAAAGACAATAATCATAATTTAAAGTACTTCTACTATTAATAATATCCATGCATTCATACAATAGGGCGGGTACCTGTATACTGTCAGAGCGGTGAGGG
>JABWDY010026429.1:26863-37708 GCA_013358455.1 Thalictrum thalictroides | reverse complement strand
ACAACCCTTCCAAAAATTTGAATTTACCACATTTGAGTTTTATTGTTTAATGTGTATAGGCAGTAGGCTACTTTTTGAGAAATACATTTGGACTGATGTCCTTGGTGATCTTAATACATTTTTCTAATGGTTTTGGGTTCCTTCTATAATTGAGATCTCTTAATAGTTCGGTGTTAAACGTAATTTTATTTTGAAACAAGGTAAAGTTGGAATAAGAAAGTCATGCCGTCCTCGCAGCAAATCAGCTCGTTCTAACATTTTTAACCATGTGAAGAGGAGACTGGAATTTGGAAAGTTATGGACCGTTGACATCTTTTGTAAATTGGAACACTACATTTAATAAAGCTTAGAAATGTTAGAACTAGGTATTGTTGTGAGGATAATCTCCACAATGGTGAGACCATCCACACTTAAGAATCAGCTCTTAAGCTGTTAGAACTTGGAACAAGGAAATTTGGAAAGTTATGGACTGTTCACATCTGTTTTCTTTTGGCTCAGTAGTCCTTCTAAGTTCTAAGCAGATTAAGTCATCATCAACATCGATTGCACCTTGTCCAAAAGGAAATACCCAAATTGTACTAAAGGCTATGTGACAAGGACAATCAATATTTTAGGAATTTGAGGTGTTGGACTCTGTGATTATGTCGCAATAGAATTTTGTGTAGACCAGTGTTCAGGATACTTCATACCCATGTCACCATGTTGAACACGTTAGTAATGTGCTTGTGTATTTATAAAACAAAGTGAAGTGAAAAAATATGTATATGACCTTACCATGTCCATGGATTGGTTGTCCAAAAACTCAAATGCAGAAAGAACCTCTCCGAGTTTGCGCTTGGATTCCGATAGTAGTTTCTGCTTATTGAAAATGAGATTGATGAATCAATCTAACAACTACTACAAAAGCAAGAAATAACATATCAAACGAAATTGCCATGGAATTTTGTGCTGATACACGTATTGTGGTTATTGTGATTAATGTATTCATATGCATCTATGCATTCACTAATTATATGAAATAATTAAACAAGAAAATCTATGCAATCGTGTCTCCCAATATATACATACAAACACACTGAAAGTTAAAGACTTGAGAGTTTTAGCACTATTTTTCAAGAGAACATTAAAATTCTAACAGTAATCTGCTCAGATTTGGACAGTTTGTACTGAGGATGAAGCAGTTTATAAAGTCAAATACAAAACCCCTTCCGGCCCAAAAATGTGAACTCAATATGACCTATGAAATCCACACAACTCCAGTCATAGCCATCAGCAGCTGAGTGATGCAAAGATGATACTCCCAATTTTATTATTGGACTAAGTGTTATCCCTCTTCTTCAAACTTAGAACCACATTAATTTACAAAAAGATCCTCCAGGGTTTCGCTAAATAAACCTCCTTCAAGAGAAAAAAACGAGGAAAAGACAAAAACTGTGATCCTTTTATTGCATATACTACACAATATGAATATATGATTTCATACACTTTTGCACATATAAGGCAGCCTCTTTCCAGGAGGAAACACTAAAGCAATTATCCTAAACACACAGTAACAACTAAGCTATATAACGAGACAAGAAACTTTCAAGATAGAAAGTACAATACCTGACAGCTGAGAAAATCATTACAAGCCAGAAAAGCAAGATTTGTTGAAGATAGTCTCGGAGGGGTAAGTATTGAAACCTTGGTTATAATTCCCAATGATCCTTCACTTCCTACACCCATAAAAGTTGCATGTAGATGTGTCACTTAAAGATCTATATTGGATAAGCAGCTGATCGTATGCAGTTATTTCGTACCTATAAATAATTGTTTCAAATCATACCCTGTGCTGTCTTTCCGTAAAGTCCCCAGCATGTCAAGTACATTACCGTTAGCTTGGACAACCTCAAGGCCTGAATAACAATTTGAAAGATAAATAAAAATAATAGTGGCTTGTAGCTTGCAGGACATTTTAAGAAAGCAAGTACATGCATCTACTCTTTAGAGTTTAGACATCATATTTTCCCTCAATCTTTCCAAATAGCCATGTTGTTGGATTACAATTCTATTTTGTCCTGTGAGAGCTAAATTGGCGAGCCAAGTGTTCCTATAAATGCATTTGAATTAGCAATTACCATATATTGCTTGCAGCCTAAGAAGTTCGCCAGTTTATGAGTTGCTGCTATCACTACCACAACAGCTTTTTTTTTTTTCATCTTTGACATTGTTCTAGGCAGTCAAATGGCACGTGGGCAGCGCCTAGGATCTAGCTCATTCCACGCACTTGGAGTAAAATGTGTCTAAGCAGTCATCATCTAGACTCGATGTTTGTGCGGTGAATCGGTGATGCATCTAGCTTTTGTTTCTAAATAAACATTGCTCAGGACGATAATTAACTTCAAGTGTGTAATGTTGGTACTAACATAGACGGTTTATTTTATGCTTCCCAAATTATTGGGTAAAGTTGACATTTGGTTACTGCAAATCTTGACTCTTGATACCACAACATGTTTTTTAGTTAGAATAGCACAAATGTGTTTGTTGCCTCGCCATGGGGTGCAGACAAGCAGTATTGTTGCTTGAGAAATATGCAAAAACAGTAGTAGTTGCAAGTAAACAAAACATGACAAACAAAGCCTAACCAGTTCAATATTACAAGAGGTCTAAGCTATGAGCCACGAGAAATCTCACCAAGGATGCTCCCATGAAGTGATCCATAACGTACATATCGCAAACCACCAGCATTGGTTGAAACATTTCCACCAATTTGACAGCTTCCTTTAGCACCCAAATCAAGCGGCATAATGAATCTACATGGAATGTGAAGTAGTTCTAACAATAAAAATGTGAAGCTGATATATAATCAATAATACTGTACAACAAGAGCACCTGAGGAATGTTTGAGCGTAGATAGGTATATTTAAGCGTGGGGAATAGAGAATCTATTTTCTGGACCCCAAGAGTATCACAAACACAAGAAAAAGTTCTAATACTCAAAATTTTAAGCATGAGAGGGATATACAAGGCTTATTATTATACACAGAATATATGTTTCAGATGTTATATTAAAGGGCATGGTGACTCAACATGCAGACTTCTGATAATATTTTCTGGCACACTAAAATGAGAAGTGAATTGGTGCATCATTATCTAAAGGCCAATGTTGTCTCTATTTTGCCTCTGTTCATCTCTGTAGGAAGTAAAGGGTATTGTAGGCTTTTAGTGTGTGGTTTAGTCCCACATAGCTTAGATATAAGTTCTGTGTGGTCTCACTCTCTATATATAGAGAGATAGCTTCTTTGTATCCTTTAATCTCAAAGAACTAAGTACTGCATTCACGTAGGTTGCCTTTATTACTAAAATAGACCAGTTTGACTACTATTACTATGTTTATGACCAAATACTGATTGTGATCGAGTTAATTAACCATATATGAGATAAACATTGTATGATGTTTAACAGTTAAATTATATCCCCATATCATTTATTTTATTTTTTTACCAGTAAAACACAAATTCATTAAATAATGTGAAAGGTTCACACTAGTCCAGAATACAAGATATGCAAGTTGTAAACTCGCTCAGTCTACAGGAAGGATAATGTCCTCTCATCTCAACATAAAATCGTCTAGCCTAATGCCACTCATAGAGGGCCTAATAAAAAGTCCAGTTCCAGGTCAGCATCTTTACATCGTTGACGATCTACCCCGTGTCTCTATTTGTACCTTCGAAGACTCTTCTATTTCTTTCACTCCAAAGGCCCCAACAAACTGCATGAAACAACACCTTCCACACCAATCTACCCACTCTAGACAAGTCAGTACACTTCCAGTTACAAAGCATATGAGATAGCTCCTCATTCCTATCAACAGAACTGTTGAACTCACTAATGAAGTAGCCCAAACAGCTGCAGCCACTCTACATGACCTGAATAAATGATCAATTGAATCAGCTTCAGCACAACACATACTGCATCTGTTGACCATGGTAAGACTCCTCCTCCTCTGCAAGTTGTCAACTGTCAGCACCCTTCCCCAAGTGAGCACCAACATGAAGAAAGAGATTTTAGTTGGAACTTTTGGATTCCAAACTTTAGAAGTAGGAGAATCTATCATGAACACGATATCTCCATATCATGTGCTCAGCAAATGCTAAACACTATAATGAACAATTATCACATTCAGAACATTGCAACCTGGTTTTAGGAGAATCTATCCCATGTATGAACATTGAGCAAAACGGTTAAGAGAGACAAAGTGAATCATCTTTTCCACAAGAAACAACTTAAGAAGGATAATAACTAGATTCAGGCTAGCCCTGACTCCTGAGAAGTTTTTAAGGATACAACATAAAGATAATGGAGAAAAGAATCTCTCCAACCTGAAACTCATTAGGGAATTCCATTGCACCAATGGCAAACAAGACTTTTAGTCTGGTGACCTTGTAGGAAGTAAAGGGTATTGTAGGCTTTTAGTGTATGGTATAGTCCCACATAGCTTAGATTATGTGGGACTAAACCATACACTAAAAGCCTACAATACCCTTTACTTCCTACAGATAAATACCAAATTAGGTGCAAATAGGACTGAAATCGCATAATACTTGTTTCTTATACACATAGTGAACTATGAAAATCCAGGTTTATAATAATTCATTGGTGATCATTGCAAACTTTGAATGGAAATCTGACTGGAGAAAAAAACTAATGTAGCTGTAGACCTTTACCCTTCATTAAGCAGGAAGGAATCAAGATTCTCCAATATGCATCCTGCTTCACAAACAAGTATACCACTGACCTGAAACAAAATGCATGATAAGAAACTTCACATTAAACACTGACCACCGCCAATGCAATAAGGGAAGACAGAGTCAAACAATATTCATAGGAACCTTTAACGAGAAAACATTTAAATTCCAAAGAAGACATTATAAAACTGTAGTTTTGCAAGGAACTTAACAACTGTATAAACAGTGTTCTATCATTCACCTTGTCAAGGGATACGATGCTATTCATGGAACCAAGATTGATTATCACCTGCACAATATAACGAATTAGAACAATGAAGGACACACAAAACATTAGAAACTCTTGTGCAATATAAGGGTTGCTTAAAACAAATACGCATGAACTTCAGTTTGGACAATTGGACCTAAATATTGCATGATACAAAATAAGGTCGGGCAATGGCATAAATTCTTGTGTGAGAGTACAATACACCAAATAACACTATAGATGATATAAGAAATTAACTGTGTTACCTCATCAAAAACAGGAACACTTCCACCTACAAGACCAGTATTTCCACCTTGAGGAACAACAGCTAATCGTCTAGAATTGCAATATTTAAGGATCTCTGAAACCTGTAACACAAACAAGGATATAAACATTCAATAAAATTCCTGACAATCTCAATCTCACTAGATAATGAAAGGGAGAGTGATGATGTGAACCTCTTGAGTGGACTTAGGTTGAAGCAAAAGTTTACTAAAACCTTTATACTTTCGCATCCAATCTACATTTGCAATAGCCAATCTATCTTCATCTTCAATAACACTCTTTTCTCCTAATATCTCCTTAAAACGATTTACATCTTCGGAATTTAAAGTTGCAAATGAAGGATTTCTCTCAACTTCAATTGTTGTTGAACCAAAGAACCTATATTGAAGATTTCTGCAATTTTGATTCACAGTACTTGTTCTTCCTCTGTAATCTCTAAAAACATGTGAAGTTGTGTGGAAACTTTGCTTTCCTGTTTAAAATTTCTTATATAAGTTGAAATCAATTGAATTCAAATTGTATAACTTGTGTTGGATCAAGCGAGATGTATATGCTTACCTGAGCTTGAAATGTTTGGTGAATTATTGAGATTTGAGTTAATTCGATGTGAAATTAGGGTTTTTGAGTAATTTCTTAAGAGACGTTGTGAGCTTCTCCATTTCTCCATTGTCAAGTTGAGAGTTGAGAGAGAGAGAGACAGAGAGATCCTACGTCGACGACGCTTAGGTGGCAAAACGAAAAAGTCTGATTTTTCTTATATGACAATAATATCCTTAAAGACAGAACAAATTTACATCTGAAAGAATCTAGGCAACGCTGACTGATGCACCAATGAGTTGCATTAATGCAACTCTTAAAATTAACTTCACAGAAAAAGAGTGTTCATGGATTAATTAGTAAGATTAAGATTAGTGTTAAACTGACTTGAAGTAAGTATAAATGTATAATAAGAAAGATGAAATGGGCTTAAGAGTGCTTCATTAATCTTTTATCAAACAAGAAAAAGTAGGACAATTTCCCAAGCCATAATCATCAGTAAAATATCTACCACTCTACAATGCAATAGCACTGCAGAAGAACCATAATGGATCATTACCGGGAAATGACAATTTTCAGTAGATGGATCCTCCATAGTCTCCCTTGCCTGACCATCAAAATCACAGTCTGAATGCTTTTGGTTTCTCTCCTGATAGTACATGTTAAATGCATAAGAAGCATTACCATGAACACTCAGGTGGTTACAGGAGGAACCATAACCAAGTGCCGTGCAATCAGAGAAGGTACAAGCAAAGTCCATGTTTTTGGCTAGTCCAGTGAAGTCGAGAGCCTGTTTGTCCAAAACACACCACCTTCTAGGTAAGTACTTAACGCCTTGTGCACCAACTAGACCAGTGTTTGTTTGCTTACCAGATAGATCTAGTTCATATTTTGGCTTACCATCATACTCGAAAATTCCCCAGTGCCTCTCAAATGTACCAGGTGCAATGCTTTTAGAGTTCTCGTCAATAAGACTGAAGAGGTATACATCAATCTCTCCGCTTCTTAGAGGAGTTCCCTTACCGCTTAGTACATGTTGAACCAAACCCTGGTTGAATTTCTTCGCTTTCTCATTGTTTGCGTGCTTGTCACCATCAGTAGGCCACCCAACTTCTCCTACCATTATCTTCATTTCAGGGTACCCTGCTTTCTGCAATGCCCATATGAGTGTGTCGAGATTGGCATCAAATACATTGGTATAGATTGCATCACCATCTTTGATGGGCTTATTGGTCCCTTCGAAAAATGCAAACTCCATAGGGAAATGCTCATCACCATATAAACTGAGGAATGGATAGATGTTAACCGTGAAAGGTGAATCATTCTCACTGAGATATTCTACTATTTGGATGGTTAGGTCTCGTAATTCTGGTCGAAAGTCACCAGAAGATGGAACTGGATTCCAGTTTGGAGAATAATAGACGTCGGCATTAAAGGGAACAATTGCTTTAACCTGATTACCAAGGCCGGCATCATTGAGGGCATTCTGGATGTTCCGCAGGGCTGGCAATGTAGTTTTAAAGTAGGTTCCATTATAAGTCTGCAGAAATGGTTCATTTCCAACAGCAACATACCTGCAAAATCATAACTACAATCTAAGTTTCTCTGCAGTGAAATTATAGAGCAGATACTAAAATTTACCCTAGAACTCTAAGAATTCAAGAGCTGATACTTCTAATTGGCGAAACCTTGTCTGAGACAATCGTTAGTGTGAAACTTATAACTTTAATTCAGACGCAAAAAGTAAACATCAAATAAAAAGAGAACAAAACCGAAAGCAGAGAACAAGAGCTAATTCAAAGATATTAAAAGAAAGAAAGAATCAGAGGATCAAGTATAGTGTCAACCTGATTTTAACTGCACCATTGTAAGTATACTGAGTGACATTTTCATCAACCCAAGAAGCAGCAAGTCCATTGTTTCCACTCATATCTGCCAACATAACATTTGGTATTGCGAGCATGACTTCAATACCTGTCCCAGATAAAGCTGTCAAGATCTTGTAGTCAGCTTCAAACAGCTTAACCTTGTTAAACCCATTGTCTTTAAGCATCTGAACAACCAGTTCTGGAGGAAGTTGGTGAGTTGCCATTGTTCCCCAGTTAACCCCAATGCTTTCGATATTGGAAACTATCACCATTAACACAAAAAACAAAACAAACACAGGAGCTTTAGTGCAAATTATATATCCTGATAACTTACATCTAAATGCAAGGGTTTGCTTGCACTTTTGACTCATGCTGGGTATATCTGGAAATCCTAGTGTCACTGTAAGCAACATGTAGGGGAAGAACTGTTCTATCTTGCAGAATCATGGTCTACAGAGTTATATGTACACAAGAAATGCACTGATGCACATGATGATCATGTCCATTGCATGCAAATATCATTTGTCCAGATGGTGTGACTTGGGGCATAGGAGTAGAATGGAACCAACATGAGTCTCATGTTTGAAGTCAACAACCCCTTGTTCCCTTCTCTGTATCGTTTCAGTCCGCTTCAGTACTTCAGTCCAATCTCCACCTTGAACCATGGAAAGATGAAAACTGAGAACATTCAAATCATGCTAGACTCTCTAATTTGTAGGTCAGACAGGGCATCAAAATTGTCATTTGCCATAAAAACAGTGTCAAAGTTCTAAAACAACTTAACCTGGCCAAAATATATATCAATTTTGCTTTTCTTTCTGGCTGGTGAGAGAACAATTATGAATTTCAGTTAACCAAGCTTTCGAACAGCCTAAAAGAGCTGTTGATAGACACACTAACACAATACAGTTCAAAAAAGGGCATGAACTTTGCTATTGTCTGAATATAACTTGTACTTGATAGTTGATACAAAAATCTATAATTTACATGCTTTACAAACTATTAAGTCAACCATATATAGATTCCAACAACCTCCGTGAATTTGAACATCATCAGCCTTGTTCTTTGTAAGGGGTCCATATTAATTTACTGACATCAACCTCAAGACCCCCACGACCAGCAGCTTTTAAATGGCGATCAAGAATTTTTGGGTCTGCACAGATGGCATGCTGCCCTTTCCTGTACTGAATCAACTCCAAGCCCTGTAAAGTGGACAAGATGTCATCAGCCTTTATAGCTGTCATGTCACTAAGCTCCTGCAATGATACAAATGATTGAACAAAATCAGCTACACACTATTTTGTGAAATACAAACTCAAATAGGAGACATCAAAGTAATTTCAACAATCATATTTACTTTGGGTAAGATGGATGGCTAGTAGGCAACAAAATTAATATTCCACATCACCAAAAGACATTGGAATCCATAGACAGAGAATCTCTTGGGACTGAGGTTGCATATATGTAATTTATTTGTGTTTTCTTACTAGTCTTCTTTTAAAACTGCATGACAAACTTTCAAAACAATCTGGCAACACATATCATCAAGAAAAATGAATATCACTCCGAAAATTTGGCTTTATAGACCTTACAAAATACATCATCAAGAACATGTGTCTGCAATCTATATTGTAAAAGCCTTATGCTCTTTGTTATTTCCTTAGTTTTACCAAAAATCTTTGGTACAAAAGATAGCAAAGTTTTAGACGTGCTTGTATAAAAGAGGTGCTCCTGTTTGTATTTGTAACAAATAAAAAATTAAAGAATTCATTGCCATTTACTTTTTCAATCATATCATTCCAACTGACCCACTGAAAATCTTGCGGTGGGGCAGTATTCTCAGTTCCATCTGTTGTCTGAACATCCTATTGCGCTTCTGTATTGTATACTTACTTAGACACACATAAAAGACAGAGATGGTCCTTCCTTTCAATTTAAATGCATTAAACACTCCAGGCTGTTCACCATCATTATCGGAATAAAGAAGATGGAGGAACTTTAAGATACTGAAGAGTTGAGTATTAAACATGACGGCGATCAAAGTGTGGGCAAAGGTACAGAGCTATTCAAAGGTAAAAACATGAATTCTAACGAAATTCAAGTAGTAGTTGCAGGAAAGCAGATTACCTTAATGGAGATGTTACTTTTGTGCTTTTTCAAAATATCAAGGAGAACCCTGGTCCAGTACCCTCTGTAGCTCAATAGTCCAAGGTCGGAAAGTGGCCTTTCGGGTGTCCCTACTTTGCCTTCCTTCTTAGAAAGTTCATAAGCTGTTGAAACAATAACAAAGTGTTAGCCACAACTTTAGTTGGTAAACAGGCCAAGAAGAAAGTAGGGTAGTTCATTTATTATGATGAACTCAATGTGGCTCTGCAACTTGTAAATCAATGAATGTTGAGTAACATAAAATGTCAAGGTTGTCAAATGTTACTGACTGAGACATCAAGGCAAGGAATTCTTTACACAAAATAGTAGTAGAATACTGATAAAGGCCATATGTCATTCAAATTTACTAGCATCATTTTAAAAACGAGGTCATGCATATGTTTTTTACTTTTTCTGTAAAATAAGATAAAATGTAATTGCAAATAAAACAAACAAATAATCCAAATAATGAAATAGGACATGGTATATATCTTACAGAATGCAATGAGAAACTTTCCATAGCCTTTTCTTTGGTAAGGAGGAAGCGTTAGAATGCAAGCCAAATTATAGGCCTCCTCTGAATGTTTTTCCTGCAACATCAGACATGTATTAGAGTGAAGAACTAATAGCACTTGATCAAAACATATACTAGAAGGAAAAGTTCTCAAGCAATTATGATCGCTCGTCATCCTCCCCAATTTTGCATCTCCAAAATTGTTTATTCATCTCCAAAATTAACTATAGTGATGCTAAAAGCCTAAAATATGTCTACACACCAAATTGTATAAGTGTATAATTTTTACTGCAAACCCATAAAATTGGGCACACAAAAGTTACGGCAGCCAATAGCTAGCAAACAAAGTTATTACCTTCGAAAAATATCCGACCATGTGACATCCTCGTTCATCACATTCACACAGGACATAAAACAGAAACAGATCGACATCATAATAAAGTGTCTTGTGGTCAAGAAACAGTTTAGCCAAATAGCAAAGATTCTGACCGTACACCTTGTTCTTCTTGCCATCAACCTGCT
>JABWDY010026424.1:0-11045 GCA_013358455.1 Thalictrum thalictroides | reverse complement strand
GTTGTTCAACTATCTACATTTCCATCCGAATCACGTTCAGCCACTCGGATTTTCAAATTCTCATCTCAAATTCAATCTTCTTTCGGAAAAATTTGATTCAGTTTTGATATATTTTCACCAAAAAAACTGCAAATCTGGCACAAAAACTCATTGTACTTTGTTTGGTTGATGACCTTTTCTTCAGTGATTTGTTGCATTGTTAAAAATAGCATCAAATAAAGCTGTTGATTGATGTTTCTGTTGGTCAGACATTAGAGGAAATTCGAATGGCATTATTTGTTTCAGTAAACTAAAGCTGTTGATTGAAGCTTTACAATGGTATGTAAAACTCTGTTTATAAGAGCTTATAAACAGCATATTTTTGTTATTTTGACTATGAATTCTCTATAACTTAAAGCTAATTTTTTTTAAATGCTATACTGTGGCCAAGGTTATCTTATAAAATGCAATTGAGTTTTTAGATTCTTAGTTGAAGGATTAATCATAAGCTTGTTTTACATTAATGTTTAACTGAATAGGTATATTGTATTTACACATTTAAATGCTGGTTTCTGTAGAGATATGAGGCTAGATACCATATTTAAACATGATGTGGAATTTATGTTTGTTTTTGTCAGGACACTCAAGGGGACATTATTGTGGGTTCTCGTGTTTGGGTTGAAGATCCAACAACAGCTTGGATCGATGGAGACGTAGTATCTGTTAGTGGCGAAGTCGCTGAGATTCAAATAAGTGATGAGAAAACGGTATGTAGACTGCTAATTATATCAAATTTAATTATCCCATAAAAATGATGGTGTCATCAGTCTCGTCCTTAAAATATGTTGGATTCTTTCACAATACTTGATATTTGATCGTTTTCGAATCCTCCATTAATAATTACAATTGTAAAACGATAACATCTGTGCCAATTCCGTATCTCACAGCTTGTTGCAAAACTATCAAAAATATATCCGAAAAACATGGAAGCTCCTTTTGGTGGAGTAGATGATATGACAAAACTCTCTTATTTACACGAGCCTGGAGTCTTACAAAATTTGTCCACTAGATATGAACTCGATGAAATATATGTGAGTCTATCTCCTTCGTCCTTTTTGCTTTTTAGTTTAAAGCTAAATATCCTTGCAGCAGCTATGTGATGACAATAATAGATGTCTTAATATTTGATGGCATTCAGACTTACACTGGAGATATTCTAATTGCCATGAATCCATTTCAAAGATTGCCCCATCTGTATGATGCTCACACAATGGAACAGTACAATGGAGTACCATTTGGACAGTTGGGCCCGCATGTTTTTGCAGTTGCAGATGCTTCATACAGGTAAAATCACCCATTACAAGGGTTAGTGGTATGAGTGTACATAGTTTGGATTGATAAATGACTTTATGAAACAGGGCAATGATTAATGAAGGAAAAAGCAATTCTGTATTGGTTAGTGGTGAAAGTGGAGCCGGTAAAACTGAAACAACCAAAATGCTTATGCGCTACCTTGCCTATTTGGGTGGTAATGTTCCCACTGCAGGACGGACTGTTGAACAAAAAGTTCTAGAAGTAAGCTGGGTTATCTAGTTCTGATTTTAACTTTATACTGAATATAATATCTTCCCATTGTATATGTTATTCTTACTAACCCTTTTATGATATGTCAGTCAAATCCAGTTCTTGAAGCATTTGGCAATGCCAAAACCGTTAGAAATAACAATTCGAGGTCAGATTACTTCCCCTTCGTGGTTAATGCACAATAAAGCTATGTCATACTGACACACCACTCAAAAATGTCTTTCACAGTAATCATGATCATACTTGCATCGAATCTTATAATGTCTGGGGGTTCATCCCCACACACATGCACAAACACAATATCTATGCAAAGAGATTGGTCTTTATCATTTTATTCACACTTTTTAAGTTGTTCACCTGGATATGAAGTATAAGTTTACAACCCACATGAAAGAACCTAAATGCTGAGTTAGATCAGATTTGCAGAATTATGTGATAGGACTTTTTGAAGTTGTCAGTTAAATACTGCTAACATCAAGACATAGGTCTGTGGGATTTTGAAGTGGCTTTTGAGATTCTATGTTCTAGTCATTTACATATGCATAATTTGATATTAATGCCGTTGTAACTTAGTTACTTATTGGAAATGCTTTATGTAAATTTATTGTTATTTGTATATACTCATGTTCCTTAAACTATATGGTTCAGCCGTTTTGGTAAATTTGTTGAAATCCAATTTGATAAACATGGAAAAATATCGGGCGCTGCTATAAGAACTTACCTTCTTGAAAGATCACGAGTTTGCCAAATTTCGAATCCTGAACGCAACTACCATTGCTTCTACCTTCTTTGTGCGGCACCAGCCCAGGTATCCCCCTATTATTTAGATCTACTTTAATAGTTAAGTTATTTTGTTATAGGACTGGATACAGTTTTAATTATAGTTGTATTCCAACTATATTTAATACTTTACAGGAAATCGAGAAGTATAAGTTGGGAAACCCTGAATCATTTCATTATCTTAATCAATCAAACTGCTATGAATTGGTCGGTGTAAATGATGCTCATGAATACCTTGCCACTCGAAGGGCTATGGATATAGTAGGAATCAGTGAGAAAGAACAGGTAGCCTGTTTAAACTGTGCCAGCTGTATATATTTAACTTTTTTTATATAACAATTGGTGTGGATTATATGCTTCTCTCTCTCTCTCTCAGGATTCAATTTTCAAAGTTGTTGCATCACTTCTTCATCTTGGTAATATTGAATTTGATAAAGGGGAAGACACCGATTCATCAGCTTTAAAAGATGACACATCGAATTTTCATCTTCGAATGACAGCAGAGCTTCTTATGTACGGCTGGATTCCTGAAACTATTACAATATCTTATTACATTCCTTGGAATTGTTGGTGGGTGGAATGCATTGTATTTATACCATCGTTTCAGGTGTGATCCTCAGGCCTTGGAAGATGCACTTTGTAAACGAATGATGATAACCCCCGAAGAAGTCATTAAGAGAAGTCTTGATCCTATTGGTGCGACAGTAAGCAGAGATGGTTTGGCAAAGACAATATATTCTCACTTATTTGACTGGTGAGTTTATGGCATCATCACAGTATCATTAGATGTATTTACTTTTCTTTTTCTAATTCCCTATAAGGTTCACTCATGATTTTAAAGTAACATGGTTATTTTTATTTGCAGGTTGGTGACTAAAATTAATAAGTCCATTGGACAAGATCCTTACTCAAACTCTCTTATAGGGGTCCTGGACATTTATGGTTTTGAAAGCTTTGAGACTAACAGGTAATATCCTAAACTGAATTCTAGTTATAGAATATGGCTGCTCATAAGGTTCGCCCATGTTTTGTACTGACTTCACTTGATGATATTCAAGTGTTTTGTTTTCATTAAACCTTATATATTGTGCAGTTTTGAGCAATTCTGTATTAATTTCACAAATGAGAAGCTTCAACAACACTTTAACCAGGTTATAAAATCGCGCATTTGTGACTCAGTCTTAGCTTGATCTACCTATAATCTAATAGTTTGCAATATTTTGCAGTATGTTTTCAAGATGGAACAGGAAGAATATGTAAAGGAGGAGATTGACTGGAGTTATATCGAATTTGTTGATAACCAGGATGTGTTGGATCTTATTGAAAAGGTTCTTGCCTTTGTCTATTTTCTCATTGGAATTTAATCTTTCTGGATATTATCATCATAAAATTGAGGAAAATCAACTTCACTTCTTGGTTTTACCTTAATGTTCGAGCATCTCCAATCACTCTAGTATACGGGCCTTGTATCTCAATATAGATGCTATTTTAGGACCAGATTTTGATTCGTATTATTCTCTTGCAGAAACCTGGAGGAATCATTGCTCTTCTTGATGAAGCCTGGTATGTTTATCTTTTTGTCCCTTGTATTGTTTTTTTGGTCCTACATTTTTTTTTTGAAGGTTATCAAGCTCCTCAGAAGCAAAATGATAGCCTCGTCAAAATTGTCTGGTGGTTTGTTTATGTTTCTCTATACTTGCTACAATCTAAACCTTGCGGTTTATAACCAGTATGTTTCCAAAGTCAACGCATGAAACATTTTGTCAAAAGCTTTATCAGACGTTCAAAGCTCATAAGCGTTTTATCAAGCCAAAATTATCAAGCACCAATTTTACTATTGCTCATTTTGCAGGAGAGGTGAGTTTGAATTTTCTTAGCTCTAGTATTATTACTGCAGGAATTATGCGCTGAAATATCTTTGAATTTGTTGTATACAGGTCCTTTACCAAGCAGATCAATTTCTTGACAAAAACAAAGATTATGTGGTCCCTGAACATCGGGCTCTGTTGGGTGCATCCAAATGTTCTTTTGTGGCAGAACTTTTCCCTCCACTCCCTGAGGAGTCAACAAAACCTTCGAAATTCTCTTCCATTGCATCTCGTTTCAAGGTAATTATTAACTTCTTGTCATTGATGTTATAAGTTTTTTCCCAAATACCAATGTTACTGTGGTCACTGGTCAGTAAGGCATCTACATGAATTCATTGAAGAGCATGTAATGTGCTAATAATATTTGATATCTTTGTGTGGCAAATCGAGATCTGATTTTTCCAATACTATTGATGCAGTTACAACTGCAGCAACTGATGGAAACTCTAAATTCAACAGATCCCCATTACATCCGATGTGTGAAGCCAAATACTTCTCTAAAACCTGGCATATTTGAGAATGTGAACGTCATGCAACAGTTGCGCTCTGGAGTGAGTAGAATTTCATCTCTCTCTCTCACTCTCATAAATTCATACAAACAGGTCAGCAACACCATGATTGTATATCATGATTTTGATGCGTATTATTCACTTACTGTGTAGGGTGTCTTAGAGGCTATTAGAATCAGTTGTGCTGGATACCCTTCTCGGAGAACATTTAATGACTTTCTGAAGCGCTTTGGTGTTCTTGCCCCAGAGGTTTTGCAAGGAAAGTGAGTATCCTTAGCTTTAATGTAAATTCTAAGAGCATCGCTAGTTCTATGTGTTTACATGTGTATGTCTTTTCTTAATGGATTTTTTTTTTACTCCTGATCAGGTATGATGAAAGGACTGCATGCACAAAAATTCTGGAAAAGAAGGGGCTTGCAGGGTTTCAGGTAATCTAGGACTGTAGTTATCCTGTAGATAATAGCATTGCCAAATTGAGGTTTACAAAGCTCGAAAACAAGGTTTGACAGTATCTTTTGAAATTTCATCTTCTAGTGCTCTAATAACTTCTATAACTTGATGCATGCCTTAAAACTCCACTAAAATTTGAAAGTTCTATTTTATCTGGTTCTATCTTTGTTAAAGTTTGGTTAAGAACTTAAGATGCAATTACAGAATTATTTGTTTCTTATGATCAACATATGGTTTTGCAGATAGGAAATTCTCAAGTTTTTCTAAGAGCTGGTCAATTGGCTGAACTAGATGCATGGAGAACTGTGTTACTTAGTAACAAAGCCAGAGTAATTCAGCAGACAATGAGAACACATATGGTGCATAAACAATATACTGCATTACGGAAAGCTACAATTAATGTACAAGCTTTGTGGCGAAGTAAGTTCATTTGAATCCAACGAAGGAATGTATTTAGATATTACAAGTGTTAGAAACTGTTGTGACTTGTGAGAGGTTCTAATTTTCCTAACTGCATATTTGAATTTTAAAACTTATCATCTTCATTTTTATTTCAAGTATTCTAGTAAATATTTTTTCTAGAATAAAGGAATGCGCTAATTGGATATTACTCTTTTAGAACTAACTTCTCTCATTTTGTCAACACGAATGGTAGGAAGACTAGCTTGCAAACTACTTGAAGACATAAAGAGGGAGGAAGCTGCTATCAAACTTCAAAAGAATTCGCGTAGATACCTGGCGAAAAGGTCTTATATAAAGCTCCAGTATGCAGTACTTGTCTTGCAGGCAGGTTTAAGAGCAATCGCTGCTGGTAAAGAATTTAGATATAGAAAGCAAACTAGAGCTGCCATTATTATTCAGGTTATATACCTCAACATTATCACATGTAACTTAAAAAAAATTGTCTATCATGCTCCAAAGGTTCATCTCATCTATGGACACAAAATATTCCAGGCTCAATGGCGTTGTCATAGTGCGTCATCATACTATAAGAAGCTCAAGAGGGCGTCACTCATGTTTCAATGCAAAGGGAGGGGGAGAGTTGCTAGGAGAGAGTTTAGAAAGCTTAAAAAGGTCAGTATTGGTTACGTGTATATGCTGAATAATGGTTATGGTTATATATTTTTAACACGTTGCTAAAACCCTTATGCAACTCATGTGTAGATATTAACAGATCCACAAACTATTTTAATTTTCTTATGTTGTATATCACAAGTTTATACACATCTACAATATGTGTAGGATTCTAGAGAAACTGGTGAATTTAAAGAAGCAAAGGATAAGCTTGAGAAACAAGTGGAGGAACTCACATGGCAATTGCAGCTGGAAAAACGCTTGAGGGTAATACATTTTTGTGTGCAGATAGCTCTTGTAAATTGCAAGCGTAATTAGCATTCCAATCTTTATTCTTTATTTGTATGAAAGCTCTGCCAAATGCTTCCATTTAAACCACTAATGTGTAATAATAGTCCATTCTATCATTCCTTGTCTGCATGAACCTCTATCCATGCCAGCCAAAATCAGTTTTGGTACACGTATGAAATTGCATGCTTCAATTATTGAATTAACTGACAAACTTTTCCAAACTGGTTGAGTAGTATAATTCACTGTCAAAGTTTAGATGCTTCACATGAATTGCCTGCCTTTGAGGTTTTGAGTCTTATATGCAGGCTGAGTTGGAGGAAATGAAAGGACTGGAGATAATGAACTTGCAGAGCTCTCTGCAAGCAGTGCAAGACAAACTCGAAGAAACAAATGCAATGCTTGAGAAGGAACGAGAAGCTGCACAGAACTCAATTGAAGAAGCACCTCCTGTATTAAAAGAAACCCCTGTTTTTGTTGAAGATACTGAAAAGATTGATATATTAACAGCAGAAGTGGAAAGCTTGAAGGTAATTCTGTTTATTACTCTTAAATTTTTACCTGTGCCATTTTCATCTTCCACGTAGTCTATGGAACTTCGGTAGCAAGACTTTGCAAATTTTGGAGATGCGCTCTTTGGGGATCTGTATGCCAATTCACCAATACAAATAACCTATAATAATTCCTTCCTTTTCCAGAAGTCCTTTTTTCGTCTTATAGAAAGACTTCTTATCCCTGATATATGCAGGCATTACTTAAATAAAGGGAATCGTATGTTGATCTGAAATCCTGGAAGTTTATATAATTTTTTCCCGTCCATGGGATATGAAGTTTCTACTCTAAAAATTGAAACAATCCTTTTATATGATTTTTATCTTCAGATTCCAAGAAAAGATGTTGTACATTTTTTTTTCCTAATTAATATTTGTGACCAATTGGTAAAAATAGAAAATTCTGGCAAATATTTTACTCAATTCAATTACCAGATTAAAGAATAGAATTAGCACTATGATACATATATTATTAACTTTTTTCTATCATATGATGCATGCAGATTCCTACTTTCTTATTTGTTGAATTTGACTCTGGCTTTTGATCAACAGGCCTTGTTACGATCCGAGAAACAAAAAGCTCTTGATTTTGAAAAGATATACAATGAAGCTCAAGAATCTAATGAAGAAAGACGCAAGAAATTAGAAACAACAGAAGTGAAAGTTGATCAACTTCAGGAATCCTTGGAAAGGTATGGTCTTTCTTTCAAATTTTGGTTCAACGATGAATTGTATATAGTTCACTGTTATACTTGAAACTAAAAGGAAGTAGATATTTATTATACGATATAGACAAAAAAACTAAATATCATATATACTAGTGATTTACAGTTTTTCTTAACCTTTATGCAACGTTGGTAACAAATTGATAAGACTCGTGATAAGCTCAAATATGATTGAAGCCAACTATGGTAGATGCAAAAATGTACTTGGAAAATGAAAAGATTTAGACAAAGGCAAATAAATTTAAGATTTGTATCTGTTAAACTAACTCCATTTACTTGTATAGTATATATTTTCAAGTGGTTCCAATTACCTAAATAAATGATGGTTATAATAATGCTAGTCACCTGGTCGTGTTAGATGACTGATACGTTATATGATCTAATGTATCTCAGGATGATCCAGGGCTTCTCAAATCAAGTTTTAGAGTTGAAAATGATTTTGTCTACCTCATCAGCCTCAAGTTCTATTACAAGGCCCATCAATATATATGATCATGCAGATGCTACTTCCAATGCACTCAATTCTCCCACACTAGATCCAAATCCGGTGATTATATCTTCTCTCACTCCCGATGCTCTTCGTCAGATAGTTCAGGATCTTTCACCTTCAAAGAGTTCAGGTCAGTCTACTTCTCTTAGTATCATTTTTATAAAGTTACATAGCATCATAGATAATTAACCATCGATACAATTATGAGAGATTCTTAGTGCTTAGTAGCAAGAAGCCAAGACATTTCCTATGTGAAAGATACCTCTCAATTGATATTTTGTCTGATCTTGAGTATGTTTAAAGGTGCTCGGAATTTGGTTAGACATATGTTATACTTATTGTGCTGTTTTCTTCATGATGGTTGGATTTGACAGGACATGAGAATGCAGAAAGTGACCGGGAGGGGGCATTCGACGACTTCTTCTGACGGATCTTGTTCATTCAATCTGTTGTGATTGTTTTGGTGATGTTTCTAACTTTGATAGTATGTAGAGGCTCTCCATCATAGGCTAGGCTATTATTCTCGTAGATCATTATCTAATTTCATCTTTGAAGATGTTAATGGATAGGTCATGGATATGACAAGATTAAGTTAATTTGATATCTTTTCCATCGAGTAATAATGTCCAGTTTAGAAACAGAGGTTAAACTTCAAAATCGTCTGTTCAGGAAGTCCCGCTAAAGCGTCACTTTGTTGGAAGCAAATTGAATGCTCCTGTCAGAAGTAAGAAGAAGCTCCTTAATAATTGGTGAAGTGATGAGATTGGCTATATTGGGAATGGTGTTACAGCAAGAGGAGCTGTAGTAATTGGAACTCTTGCATGTATAGAATTTCTTCAGAATATTGTCTTGACGGTCTTTAAATAGGATATGATCAATGCTTCATCAGCCCCAAGAGATTTTCAAAAGAATTCGCTACTGAGGTTTTCATTGCAACACGTGGGATTTAAAAGGAGCAGGCCAAATTACTGCATATATTAAATGATGCCTTCTCCTGTGGAGATGGTTTGATATATGTTGTGCGAATGTCTTTCGCCAGATTATTCAGACTACTGGCCATGCTCTTAAGGTGTGAAGTTTCTTTCAGCTATTCTATTAGAGTGCCAATGATCTGTATTTCCTTTATCAGATATTCTTTGCACTAAAATGTCATTTACCAACTGAATATACAGGAGAACATTAAAAAGAGCGCCGGGCAGCTTGATTGCTCCTCAATTGAGCCAATCATCAAAAGCTAGTCTATCTGAGAGGATGACTCAGGTAAGCAGGAATTTCTTTTATTCCTTCTTTTATTCTTAAGGTTTGTTCCTTAGTGGGGTTGGTAAGTCACAGAATATTTGTGGAATTCCACAAGGTACCAAATACGTATTTGCTGATGGCAGGCCAACTAGCATGTGCGCACCATGTGGCAAGCTGAAGTCAACTACTGGTTTACTTTTCAAACAGCAATGTACAGAATCCGTATAGAATATTTAAGTCCAAGATAGTTCAACTAAGAGATCTCTCCAATCTGTGAGTTTTGCATACAAGTTGTGGAATGGCTTATTTACTTTTAAAGAGTGTCTTTTTTATTTGAAAATGTAATTGCTTTACTTACATTGAATTTTCGACCTTTATTCTTTTCTTCATTAAATGCCATTTTTTTTTTTGCAAATAGCAAGCTGGACTGTTGTATAGGAACCAAAAATGTCCACAGCAAGCTAAGTCAGGGGTTTAACCCCCTCAAAGGCTGTAGTTCCACAAGCTTCGATTGCTCACTGAAGTGGAAAGAAATTGCAAAGAGACCTATGCAACCAATCAAGTTGAGTCGAACTTTCTGTAAAGTGTGTTACACAGTTGTGCCTTTGAGCCAATAGGGCTGTAATCTCCTTACAAGCTAATTTTCAATCTGTTATCTTTTTTCATTTTAAGGTTTATTCCTCACTAGCATCTGCCTATTTTGTTTTTCAGGTGCTCTAAATGTATCATTGAAGTGTTGCACATGAGTTTTTTCTTTCATGGATGTCAGCAGGCATGGTGTCTCCTCACATTCTCTTCTGTCTGGGACTTTGCTAAACCTGGAAAGCTGTGCGTTAAGGCAAGCAAGAGGTACTATTGGTTTCTTATAGCTTCCTCATTCTAGATTTCTTTTGGTAAGATGGCATTGATATCTACTGCTTTTGGTGATTGCTGATGTCTTTAATAAATGTGCAGCCTACCAATTTCATGGATGGGAGATCAGATTCCATGCTACTGTCAAGTTATATTGAGTCAATTGCAAAAGGATGGTCAAATTTGTACATTCTTCAGAGTTCAGATTGTTGTTTCATGTTTATTTTTATCAAAATAGGAATGTGCAGACCATGGAATCATTTCTCAAGATGTATGGAACTGTATCTAACGTCTGAATTTGGTACACCCTCCTATCTCACGTTAGAAGCAGGGACGTGAAATTGCCAAGCTTTTTACACAAATAACCTTACTTCATGTTTTAAAAGTAAAAACAAAAAAGTATATAAGTAAAAAACGAGCTTAGCAATTTCATTTCCGTAGAAGTAGAACTGACTAAAAGTCTAAAAGTGTACCGACACTAGCTTTCCAAGATATACGGAAGTACTTGCAACTGACCCAATATTCTATTCTATTAGGAGTTCCTTCCAGTTTCTAATTTGAAATATTGGATCTCATGACGTCATTCCACGGCTTAAGTGATCGTGGTATTGCTAATGGACCAAAGTTGTGCTTTTTTGTTGTATATTTTAATAATG
>JABWDY010026406.1:0-11252 GCA_013358455.1 Thalictrum thalictroides | reverse complement strand
CAACAACAACAAAAAAATTACACAGGAGCTAGTTGTGGAATCTACTACAGCTATCTCATACGTTGTTGTTGTTGTTTTTTCTATTGGGAACAACTACTTAAAAATTTCTGTTGATAGTTTACTTTTTCACTTCCAGAATGATAAAAAGTCATGATAAGATACACCCTCAAGAACTAGTGATGGATAATAATAACATATATTGACCAGTTGCTTATGGTCAAGTCATCCAACAAACTGGTCTCATCCACACATCAGACATCAACCATTTAAAAACTTACCTTCCAGTTCATCAAAATTGCCCTTCGGCTCCTAGCCAATTTTCCATGACAAAGAAGTTCGTTGATGTTTTGAAGAAAAGAAAGAATCAAATTATCCAGCCAATGTCGATCATCACCTTTTGGAAGCAATGATTTGTCAGTAACCATAACTAAATCGAAGTTTGCTGGAGTTATAGTCGAGGCCACAGCTTTTAATACAGGAACTAGTGCTTCATACGCTGCCAAACTGATTTCTGATCCAGTCTGTTCCGGTACATTCAGTTCAAAAAGGGAAATCAACAAGGAAAGACATCACAATTACATTGTTCAGTTAGAATCTTCCAAAAAGATCATAGATAGTCATACCTCTGAGTCAAAGTCAGATTTTGGAGATAGGATAACCTTCTGAGCAAAACTCCATAAAAAAGTAAACATAAAATCCAGTGAACCATCACTTTTGAATTTTGCACACCATGATGATAGGGATGCAATGGTTTGCATAGATAATATCTGTTTAGTGACACCAAAGAATGAAAATTATCATAAACAAGGTGATGTTTGGTATCAGTTATAGGTATACTGGATAATACTAGGAATGGAGGAGCAACTTACCGTATAACAGATGTCAAGGTACCTGACTTTTAATATGCTAAACAAAGCTAACAAAAAGAGAATTACTCAATGTAATTTTAATTCTTGTGGAGAAGGAAAAGTCCACACTTATGAGAAGTTACACATCTGAAGTCTGTGATGTAAAAACAGAAATTCTTTATTTGGACCGCACCCACAGGTTGGTGTACTATGTTAAAACTTCAGGCAATTTTAAAGAATGGTGTATTTAGAATCCTAAGCTAGGACAAACTCCAACAAGAACATAGCTATGATTAAGGAATGCGTCCCTTGGAGGGAGGGATGCCTTCATGTGACCTTGATGTTCATATTCATGTTAATGATTGGGTTATTTAACAATGGGCAAATTCGTTGCGTTTGTTTGTCAAGTAGTTGTGCAAGTTGATCAGCATAGAAGATAAGTGAGTCGGTACTAGGAGTGTCTTTACCCACAAATCTTGTTTTGACCTAAATGAGAACAAGAGAATCAGAGATACGGATATTTTAATATTTCAATTTCCCAAGGAGATAGGTTTCTGCTAAAAAGTACCATCCACAGTGAATATTTTCATCTAATTTTGGTGTTGGGAAGAACTCTAACTGAGGACAACCTAAGAAAGAGATTAAAAAAACAAACCAGTGTATCATACACGAGGGAGATGAAATTATTCTACACCTCTTTGGGACTGTAACTCAACCAAGGCATTACGGGGTGTCTTTCTGATGAGTTTCAGAAGCAAAGGTGCTTGTGAATTGTGATGGGCCCTTGTTAAGTACTTTGTGAAATAAGTCTGCCATAAATTATCACCAACAAGTATACTTTTGGAAGATTATGTATAGATGGCCTCTATGAATGTATGGTTATGCCTTTCAGTTTATCAAATACCCCATCTAAATTTTATGCGACTAATTACAGACGTCCTTCAAGAATATCTGGGTAAATCTGTCATGGTTTATCTTTTATATTCTTTTCAATTAATAAAAGGTGTTCATAGATACAAATCATACGCGAAGAAGAGCAAGGGAAAAAGCCTAGCTAAATACTAATCATCAAACCTATCCCACATACACCCCACAAAACAACCCACATAAACACTTATCAGGTCTGTGACACCTTTATGCCATTCCCAGTTTCCCACCACCATAGAAGCCAAGTCACGTGCAGCTTTCCGACCATAAATTGCCACTCCTCGATCATTCAGAGTTCTTCCTTGTCTTGGTTTACATAGATCAGATGATATATCGATCCTTTTTTCAGAGAGAGAGAGAGAGAGGTAAACGAGAATATATATACTAATGTAAGCAGAGATATACAAACAAAGCCCAAGGATGAGATATCCCTGGTCAACAACTGAAAAGATTACAAAAAGATTCAAAACAAGGCTACATCAATCCCCAACCAGAACAGCCTCCCACGAGAACGCAAATAAAGCATAAGGAATCTCCCCATAGTCCTGCCATCTCTTACACCAGAGGGATTCAACCCTTTAATGTCAAGAATGGTACAATATAAGTTGTGCTGAACTCACTGAAAGTGTCGCCGGTTCCACTCTAACCAAATGCCCCACAGTATCGCAAATGGGATGATACCCCGAATATTGATCTTTAGTTGGAGTGTGTAGGAATATATGCAACACTCGGCTAACAGTTTTTTTTGTTTATTAAATGTAGAAGTATCTACAAAAGAAAAAAACACACATATTAAACAAATCATCCGGAAACTCCTGATCATACCCCGACCGATATATACTATTGTGTCTTTGCTCCTAGACCTAGAAGGTACTGAGAACCGAATAAACTGCGCAGATTGTAACAGCAGATACTAGGTCGCAATAAATGATCGATCATAATACACTTGGTTTTCTTGGGTTTTGTGGTATCCAAAGACAATATAAGCAGTGGATCATAACAAGATTCAAGCTATTATTGATCAATTCTTACTACCCTTACTGACATTTCATACTTTCAAAGCCCTAGCTTCCTTTTACCATCGTTTGATTTTGAGTTTCAACAATATCACATCGCCTGTAAAATATTTTATGAAAGTTAAGGTTTTCAGTAAACTCCAGAAGCCACCACAGGTAGCAACTAGAATCGGTGCTAGCTTCAGTCCGAATAAGCATCCAGATTATTTAAATAAGAAGTTCAAACAGCTTCAACTTAATTATTCAGCTTATGATGTTGAACTTTGTGCAGTTGTGCATGCCTTGAATCACTGGCACCATTTTCTTGTCTGCATAGGATGGGTTTTTACTCCATAGACCTCAACTTTGTATTCCGGTCTCTCTTGTGTGAGCCAATATTCTTCACGCAGTACATTCAGGGGGATTGAGTTCTCTTTGGTGGTTGTTAGATTTCACAGCTTTTGCGTGAGAAGTATATCTGGTCAACCATGCCAAAAGTCAAAAGATGTCCTTGACTATATTCTAGTTGTCACACCTGTCAGATTTCAAGGTACTCATTCCAATGCTGACCCCTAAATGCTACTGCCAATTCCAGCAAGACCATGCATATGCTCTCATGTTACAAAGAATGAAAAATGGATTTGAATTGATATAGTAGTGGCAGACATGTTTTTGTAAAATGGCGCACTTCCTTGTATAAAACCAACCGATGCCCCATTTTTTTCAAGAGGGATAGTCTGACTTCATGGCCTTCCTCACAGTAATATTAGTGATCGCAATTTAAACTTCGCCAGGCTCTTTTGGCAGACTCTTTGGAAATTACTTCAATGCAATATCAAGCTTTTGACTGCATTGTAAGACCAAATTGGTAACCATAGGTTTAGTAACCTTCTGCTATGGATTGGTCTCTTCTAAAAACAAATTTAATTGTACTCTTGTAGACAAGGACACAGATTTGAGGAGCTTATAACTCACCAGGAGATGTCAATTAAATCTAGAAGTATCTACTGGCTTGCCTTTGTAGTATGTTTGAGTTGTTGTGAGGATCTCACTCCCTTCTACCTCTTTAGCTGTTGTAACTTCCTTTTTCAATCATTGAAAGTTTTATTCAGCTAAAAAAATTTGTTGATGTGTAGCTTGATTGTTAGAATGGAAAAAAAAAACTCAAACTCTGATGCCACTTTCGGTAATTACTAAATAGACCGATAAATCATGACTCTTGCAAAACACCATCTTCCTCCATGAAGCTTCATGTTTGAAGTTTAGCCTCCCCAATCTTACAACGTTTATGTTGACACTGCATATGAATTGGATATACCCCTAAGATCAAAATGCCAAATCAATATAACATTGGAGATTTAACTACTTTTGTTGAGGATCCGATGCCTCCTATTACTTTGCCCCTGGAAGTATTGATCCTGCTCCTCAGAATCGTATTCTTGTGGTTTTTAATGTTCAGATTGTTACTCGAATAGAAACATCTGCTCCTTTCTGAAGCATTGTGGATTTCTCTGGTGGTTTTTAAAAATCTTGGTCCAGACTAGTATCAGCATGTAAGAGGTTGTGGAGTATTGTTCCTTTTGTGATACTCTGGGTAAACGTAGACCTTTGCACGCCTGGTTAGGGACGAGGATCATTCTATTCTAGATATCAAAGGATTACTTTATCTTGGTGTCAGAGATGGCCGGATTTAAGGAACATTCCTTCGTTTGCGTGAATTAATGTTTTGTTCACAGTGATTCAAAGTGAGAGTTCCTATGTGGAAAACCTTAGGTTTTAAGGTTTTTCTTTCTGATAAAGAAAAATGGTAAATGATATAACTGGATCAATTACATCACGTACTAGCAAGAAATTATGCTATCTTGACTAAAAACCCCTACCAACAGCCCCTTCTCATTCCTCGTATCATTTCTCCTCCATATACAACTCTTCCACATCGCCGTACAGGTCATCAAAAGGCAAAGATTTGTAGATATAGTGGCTCACTATCTCCACCTTTCTACTAATCTCCCTCTTGGCGTGCTTCTCCTCTAACCTCTTTTGGTTCTTTCGCTAATAGCCAAGCTCTCCCATGCTCCATAGTCATGAATTTCCTTCTTATACTGTTACATGTTTTTGGCGTTGTTGAATGAAAGGTTCCCTGAATTCCCAATCTTGCTATAGGATATGTCCTTTGGCCTCCTGAGTACCCAATAATCTTGCTTCAGCACAAAATTCTCCACCACTGTTGTTTCCCACTAAAACCACCCAATTTATGAAATTAAATCTTTGTCTCACTTGCGCTACGCCGAAAATTACCATCAATTTTACATTTGTGTGCAGCACAGATAAACTCTTCCAAGCTACAGATAGTACATCATAGATAATGCCTTTAAAGCCGGAGTGAGGAAGGTCTAAACTCAATCCAGTTGATGACATTCACTATCCAAACCACCAAATCTGCTATATCCTAAAAGCCCTTTTTATTCTGCTGAAACCATTCACAAGTTAGCAGAACATTAATCGTATTGTCAAATCTTTGATTCAGGTACTGGCATCCATGGACATAAAAGGCGTTTAATATTAGATATTCTGTGTACCTTGTCGGGTGTAATATTATATATTCTATGTGTACTTTGGCGGGTGTAATTTGATACGCTCTATCATTCTATTTTTATTTTTAGTACAATCTGGTGTAGTACCGAGCAATAAAAAAATGAGTCTCACGACAAAGTCAATCGGTTATCATGAATACACATCTCATTATGAATAGAGCAGTCAAACATAACCGATGGAAAGTATTATTTTTTGTTAAAGATATATTAAATAATCAAACAGAATAATGTTACAAGTTGAAAGAGGCTTACAGCTTCCATGACGGCAGTGGTAGTACGAGATGCCAACCTTCGTTGACTTGGACCTCCAAGCTTTCCTCTAATGGAAGAAGGTAAATGTGAATCCACTATAGGATTGCACCAGAATGTTGAACAAACTAATTTGGCATAGGAGACAATCTCCTCCTGCATGTCAAACACAAGGATATCAACTTAAGTTGCCAATGAATTAGCAGATTTGGTGAAGTTAAATGATGGGCATAACGAACCTTACCAATATATATAGAAAACTAGCAGTAAATCTGTCGAAGATAACAGAAGAATGATCTGAAGTGTCCAACAGAGATTCCATGTTACTCCTTCCTTTAAGACTACTATCAACAGATTTCATCTGTATGATTCGAAGTTCTTGAACCAAACTTGAGTTGAGAATAAGAAACTTTAGCGGAAGCCATTCCAAATGATTACGCTGCTTACAGATATTAACACCATAATTCCGAAGAAACTGCAATAAATGGTTCGCAACATAGTTTAGAAAAAAATTTTAACTAATATGAATCTTGGAAATTCATATATCTGAACCAGCATATAAGAATGATAATAGCACCAATGAAAAACACATCCATAGTATTCAGAGAAGTTATTATGTAAGTGTAATAAAGTGGATTTAATTAAAATAAGGTCTTGCATGAAGCGGGATTCATATTTTGTGCATCAACAAAATTCCTTTTGATGTAGTTACAATCTCTGCTTGAGGTTAATGAAAAAAAATTCCACCACTCTTTCTCCGGCCACATAACGCTCAGAATCTATTTATGATATGAAAGCGTCAACAATTTAAAATTTCTTTTATATCTATAAAATCTCCACTTGAATAACACGTTCTACATTTCTCTCAGACATAGAAAAAAGAATAAACAAGATTGACACAGACATACTCACATGAGTCTGAAGTAACATCCTACATAGCAGAAAGCTAAATATTTATACAAGATGGGCATTCACAGAAACCAATTCGACAAAATCAAAATAAGTGGTCTTTCCCAAGGTTTGAACTCCTCAAAACAACTTTCTGTTAATATACCATAAGGTGAGCACGCCATGAACTTGTACCTGAAAAAAACAAGTTCCTCATGTCCTCAAATTTTTTCTTATTGTCAATAAGTGGCTCATAGTCTTAAGGCCATTGACAGTAAATTCTTGTTGGGATGATTTCTGAAGTTAATTTCTAATAATCTGGTTATATGAAGCAAAATGGTATAACCTAGTTACAGTGTAGTCATGCCACAACAGCTTGTGAAATGATTATGGAAAGTCCCTGCTGCATGTCCTGGGCTTTGTGGTCCCTTGTTCAATTTGCCAACATATATAGTTTCTCATGAAAAGTTAGAGCATATGAAATTTGAGAATTACCTTGCAACAATTTGACAACAAAGAAGTGGATGGAGGAGACACAATAATATAACATGCTAGAGTACTAGGGGGGTGATTGACTCTACAAACAGCGTCAGTCTCAGTATATATATGCATATATTTCACATGATTTAGGGAAATCAATACAGCATATTTAATTACATCCTTACGTCAAAGTTGTCAAACAATATATGGTACAGAACATAAATCCTATAGGAGAGACCAAGAAAAAATGATGGAAAGAGTAAAAACATAGAACTACCACAACATAGACAACATTAGCAATGAAAGTAGAGGTAGGCTTACAGAGGCAAACCTTGAAAATAAACTCCATATGGTGTTCCTTCGTCATTACAATAAAAATCAATCTTGCCCATCTTTGGCCCTCAAACTCCCATGCTTCCAAATCCCCATCGTCACAAGTAATACACGCATCAGGTGAGTGATAATACTCTATGAACCTTTTAGGGAAATTATAAAGACTATGCAAAACTTGCATTCCAATAGTGAAGGATTCGGAGCTCCGCTCATTGCACTTAGCAAACCATTTTTGTGTGACATCTCTCAAAGACCCTATATTTTACAATATCAAAGAAACAGTAAGAACTTTTGAGTATCCACTCTACCTAGATAAAGAAAATAAAAACAGAATAGGACTCTGATTTTGTAGCTTTACTGGTGCTTTATGTTGTTCTTTTGCTAATGAAAAACCTTTACTTCACTACTAATAGAACATGATTTATGATTTGCTTGGATGGTGTATGTTTTAGTAATTTGGTTATTTGTAATAGGTGTGTGCCCACTGGATCATAACCCTAACCTAAATATTATTGATATTGTAGATCCACTGGATAATAACCCAAACAATAAGGACTTGGTTTATAATCCATTGGAGCCACTCCTAAATAATCAAATACTAAAATAATACTCATGAGAAGGGTGATGCAAGCTTCTTTTTCATTCTTTCTTTCTTGATAAAGATATTCTTTAATTAGCTCGCAGTAAAAAGGCAATACCATTTACAATATGGTTATTGAGAGTATAAGGGTGCTTTGGTAATTCTCACATTAGGGTTTTAGGATTAGAGTTTAGTATGTCTTTATATATAGGCAATCTTGCCTCTTTACTATTAAGAATGCATTATGAAAATGTTATTCCGTTTTTCTGCATGGTATCATAACTTAGGTTAGATCTTGGGTTCATGAGAAAAAATAAGATGCATATTTGGTTTCTCAAAAGTCACGGGTTCAATTCTGCGCAGTTTTTTTCCATTGATCAGATGAAGCGCTTTCTGTTATCCGATCATCTTGATATTTATACAGGTGGTAAACATCGGTCTAATGAGCATCATTCAAAAATTGCAAAACGATCCAACAGTCGGATGTTGAGAGAAATAATGAAACATGCCACTGTTTATTGTTGTGTTTTCTGCTTTGTCACTTTGTGCTTTGGTGCTTTAGTTGATTCTTTTGGCTGCTCCTGATTCCTTTACTCTTTAATATTCCAAGTTAACTCTCATCTTCATATTCCCTCCTTTGTTATACAATGTGGATGTTCAAATCTCGTTTTATTCTTCATTTGTTCAAATTCTTTTGTTTGCACAATGTTCTTCTTGGTCAAGCCTTTTATCCTTGATGCCCCAATTATTTGCTTTCGTTTTTTTAGAAGCAATTTTTCTTATGCAACAGTTAAGATACTACTGGCCTTTTGTTGTTCCCTACACAGCTACTTGTTTGTTTTGCCCAAAAAAGGTTCTTTTTCGGGTTTCGTTCATACCATAACCAATTTTCTTGTTGTTGTAGTTTCAGAGTTTCTTTTGTTGTTATCGACTACTCGTTTGAAGAAGATACTTGTAGCTGAAATTTGGAGAGTGAGATTAGTCTTAAGTGGGAGTGTTGAATGTGTTATTCTTGTGATATATTGTATTTGCAAGCCTAAAATATATAGAATTTGTATATTTCGACTTGAGGAGGAGTACTGAGAGTACAAAGATGCTTTGGTAATTCTCACATTAAGGTTTTAGGATTAGGGTTTAGTAAGTCTTTATACATAGGTGTCTCCTCATTATTAAGAATGCATTATGATAATTATGATAATGTTATTTACTTATTCCACTTTTCTACCTAGAAATATAAAAGATGGATGATAATATCCAGCAACACTAGACGTAGAAAAACAGCGGAAACAAATGAAGAAAATAATGACCTTTGTCGGAGATCCGGCCACCGGTACAATAGCTCTGATACCAACTAGAAATATAAAAGATGAATGATAATATTGATAATAATAGGTTAAACATAAAAAAAAGTTATCTCTCTATATATAGAGAGAATGAGACCACATAGAATTTATATCTAAGCTATGTGAGACTAAACCACACACTAAAAACCTAGAATACTTTTACTTCCTAAATCTACAAAGGTATCAAAGCAACTATGTCAATTTTCATGCTCGTGCAAATGACATATAGCTCTCTATGAGGATAGTTTTAGGTTCTAGATTTACACAAGTGAATCAAGCATTGGGATTTCTTGATGATTTATGGAATTCTTCCAAGCCACTGGGTTATAGATTTAGCTTTTTGACATCATATAGGTATGATATGCAGAAGATTTGTTAAAGATCGTAGATTATTATTTCTCTCTAATTCAGGGTATTTGAGATTGTAGGAAGTAAAAGGTATTGTAGGCTTTTAGTGTGTGGTTTAGTCCCACATAGCTTAGATATAAGTTCTATGTGGTCTCACTCTCTATATATAGAGAGATAGCTTCTTTATATCTTTAACTCATTATATTATCAATATTATCATTCATCTTTTATATTTCTAGTTGGTATCAAAGCCTCAGGTTAGGTCTTTTTTGCCACCGGTGATGCTAACTCCGGCGCCGGTGGCCGGATTTCCTTCGAAGGTCAATTTTTCTTCTTCTTTTGTTGTTTCCGTTGTTTCTTTTGCGTCTAGTGCTGTTGTTTTGTTTTTCTTCTGCTGTTTTTTTTTCACAGAGTACTGTTTATCGTTACTATTCACGAAGTACTATTCATCGTTACTGTTCACAAGTATTGTCCATCGCTACTGTTCACAGAGTACTGTTCACGAGTACTGTTCATCGGAGTACTATTTGCGATTCATTGTTCATCGGGGTTTCTTCAGGTTTGCTATTTGTGTTAATGGTATGCATCACTCTATTCCAACTCTTTTTAGGGTTTTGTCTGCGTTGTTGATGTCAACTTGTCAAGCGCTCTTATCAAGCCTTTTCTAATTAAGGCCAACCCTTTCTAGGGTCTCGTTGCGTTGTTGATATCATGAGTCATTCTTTTTAGGGTTTTATCTGTGTTGTTGATGTCAACTTGTCAAGCGCTCTTGTCCAGCCTTTTCAAAGGCCAGCCCTTTCTAGGGTCTTGTTGCGTTGTTGATGTCATGCGCCATTCTTGTATAGGGTTTTGTCCGTGTTGTTGCTGCATCTGTCAAACGGCTCCAATGCTTTTCTCCAGCCTTTTCTCCTTCTTTTAGGGCGTTTTATGTGATGCCACCACTACTGCTTCTGAGTTGCTACATGTCTACAGTTTTTCTCGCAACTGGTCATCTTGCCATTAGACATTTCTCTAGGTTTCATGGGGAATATGAGAGAACTTCTTTGTATTTCAAGCTGACTTTTAGAATCTGAAAGTTCAGCTTGAGGGGGAGTGTAGGAAGTAAAAGGTATTGTAGGCTTTGAGTGTGTGGTTTAGTCCCACATAGCTTAGATATAAGTTCTATGTGGTCTCACTCTCTATATATAGAGAGATAGCTTCTTTGTATCTTTAACTCATTATATTATCAATATTATCATTCATCTTTCATATTTCTAGTGAGATCATACTTCAAAGGAATCAAAGCGATATTTCATATTGAAGCCTGTACCCTGCCTAATAGAATCAGAGCACCTCAGCTTAGCCTATATTCAACCTTGTGACTTACTGAGCACAATTATTACAGGAGTCACAATAGGTAATTCCTCAATGACCAATGTACCGCTCATCTTTCATTAATGTGTGATTTCAAAGGGAATAATGACATAAACTTAAATGATCAGGTACAATGCAAACATACAGTGTGTCCTTAGATGTGATGTAGGACATGTCAAGAGTTTTCTATTTTGATATTGGTTTCTATTTTCGCTTTAGGTCTTATTTAGAAGTCCATATAGAAGTAGGATTTGAGTTTTAAATTGTTATTTTCGTTTTAATTAATTAGAGTGTCTTTAGAAGTGTCTAGAAGT
>JABWDY010026395.1:5287-18282 GCA_013358455.1 Thalictrum thalictroides | reverse complement strand
CAAATAAATAATGTAAACTTATTAATATATACAAAACAAAAATTAGTATAATTTTTCATTTCCAGAAGCATGTGTATGTGTGTCTTTCTGGTTTCTGCGATCTTTATTGTCTTTTCATTGTTTTGCCTCTTAGGTGATTATTAATTTTGTAAGTAGTTGAATAGTTGAGAAAGAGGTGGACTGTGTAATATTCCTTTATGTTTAAGATGATGGAATGCACTCTTTCTAAAACTTCCTTGCTCCAACCACATTTAAGTATAAGCATATGTGTTTACATACACAACTCACTCTGTTTATCATGTGTATGTAAAGTTGATTATAAAGTCACAAGTAAAAGTGCAGTCATGCTAGCTATGTTATTTTTTGTGTTTTATAGGTATAAACAAAGACTTTAAGAGAATGTTGCGTGATTTGGCTGAATTCAAGGCATTGTCTCTGAAAGATATCCTGACAGCATCTGATGGTACGCGGAAGGTCTGTTAGTAGTCTGATTCTTTTTAAATTTGCATAACATGTCTTGGAGATTGATTTTAGGAGTACCTTGTGGTTGTAAGATTTAAGCCTGTCCCTATATCATGAGATTATTCTCATTGGTTTCAAACCTCGCAGGAGCTTTCAGATTTTGTTCTCTTTGGATGATGGAATGGTGATAGAAACAGTTGTTATTCCCTGCGAGAGTGGAAGGACAACAGTTTGTGTGTCAAGTCAAGTGGGTTGTGCCATGAATTGCCAGTTCTGCTACACTGGCAGGTTAGTTTACCATTTACTTGAACCTTGCGATCCAAAATTTTCTATTTCTAAATTGATAACTGTATGTTGAATAACATATTAACAACTTTTATAGGATGGGCTTAAGGAGGCATCTAACAGCAGCTGAAATTGTAGAGCAAACTGTCTTTGCCCGACGTCTGCTTTCAGGCGAAGTCGGCTCCATTACAAATGTGGTGTTCATGGTTTGTGAGCCTTGCCTTTCAAGTTTGCTAGCGGAATGCTTGTCTTGTTTAATTTATTAGCGAGAACATTTTATACACAAGGTGACCTGCAATCAATAGTATCCAGGGTTTCTCTCCCAGCAATTAAGTTCAATAATCTCCCAGGCTCCCAGTTGTTACATAGGCAATGAAGAGCCAAATTCCAAGCAAACTAATTATTAGTCAAGCACATGAAAATTGAAATCAAATATAGGCAGTAAATATTTTGCTAAAATATCATCTGGAGAGTACAACAGAACTGAATATATTGCTTGCTATTGAGCATTATTTTAGCATTCCACTGGTTGGAGATTTCAGTTAATGGATTAATATTAGTTAAATCTGTACCTTTACTTTTAATGAGCACTAATAGAAACTTGAAACATCACGAAATTTTGCAGGGTATGGGGGAACCACTTCACAACATTGATAATGTCATAAAGGCTGCAGATATTATGTTGGATGAACAAGGCCTTCATTTTAGCCCTCGCAAGGTCACAATCTCAACCAGCGGGCTTGTCCCTCAGCTGAAACGTTTTCTTCATGAATCCAACTGTGCATTGGCAGTCAGTTTGAATGCTACAACAGATGAGGTATTATTGTGTAGACCACTGATCTATGAGTTCTACATCTTTGGATGTCGGGATTGATTTTTCAGCATTAAAAAATAAGTGCAGGTCCGAAACTGGATCATGCCAATAAACCGAAAGTACAACTTGGAAGTGCTACTTGGGACTCTTCGGGAGGAACTTCGCCACAAACACAAATATAAAGTGCTATTTGAATATGTAATGCTTGCTGGGATAAATGACAGGTTAGGACCGCTCAAACTGGTTATGGTTGTTTATAATTCTGTTATCGTGATATAACGCTTCATGCTCCATTTAGGCTTTTCATGTACTCACGAATAATTTTGTTGCTCATTACCATCCTTTTTTTTTTTCTCTTTATTTATGATCCAAAGCAGTGAAAATTTTTTTTCTAGTTAAATGATGATTTAATTAACTGGAGGATATAATTGTCCATTTTGCTTTTGATATTTGATTGTGATGTCATTTGACTAGTATTATCATTAGTGGGGCTCATCAAGTTGCTATTGTTTACGTGATAATATTGCCCGCTGCAAAAGAACTATTAATTTTGAAACAAATGTGCGGCCGATCTAACTGAAAATTTCAAACTGTAATATATGAAGATGCACATGGCATATTTCAAAAAGATTGTTGAGTTTTATTGCTTAAAACTTGAGTACCTCTTCATATTTATCTTATAGCACTTACTTTAAAATGGATTATTGGTCTACTTCCCTAGTTAATTTATTCACTGTCTGTTTTGATTCAGCATTGATGACGCAAGAAGGCTAATTGATCTTGTTCAGGATATTCCTTGCAAGATCAATCTTATATCATTCAATCCTCACTCGGGATCCCAGTTTAAGCCAACTAGTGATGAAAAAATGATCGAGTTTCGAAATGTTCTGGCAGAAGCAGGGTGTGTTGTATTGCTACGTCCCAGTAGAGGGGATGATCAGATGGCTGCTTGCGGTCAGCTTGGAAAACCTGGAGAGTTCCAGGCTCCTCGACTACGTGTACCTGCGCGATTTCAAATGGCTGGATGATCATAATCTGCCCATTTAGCCATCAGTTGCATGGCTTCCTTGAAGGTACAATAGTGGCAAAATTTGATGATCTGATACACTGAACCGTTACTAATACATACAATTCTTTAGAATACCGATGAGAAGATTGAGTTAAACAAATTTCTGAGAATATGTTAGGCGTCAAAGATAAGTGACTGGAGTGAGCATGGCTAACAAATCTTTGTAACTTTATATTTCTGTAGAATGCTACGTCATGTCATATTATACGAAAATGGAACGTGCTTTTGGGACATTGATTCTGTTCATTGATTCTGTTCGTAGATCTTCTTTCCAAACAAATAATGAATTCAAAAACTGTGTTACATTCTCAAATTTAAATAACTAAGAATTTTTAACAGATTTCAACCCAGTCCATTGGTGTTCTTTTTTATGGTGTGTTAGAGCAGTTTCTTTGTGGGACAATATATAAAGGGCCATATTTTAGACAGCATATAGACAATAATTTTCTGTTCCTAGATAGACCACTTAGCCAATACTATATTGTGGTAACAGTATGTTTGTAGGGTAGGTTAAATGGTACTTCTGACAAATTTTGCTATGATCAACCTCTGCCATTATTTTTCAAGCCCCTTGAACAAAATGTAACGACAATCGAGCTATACTTTGTTCACACACATCTGAATTTCAAGCCTAGTTTTCAATTTTTGTTTTTGATCGGCCAAATCAGCACAAAGTGATCTGCATGTTAACAAATAACAATTCGATTCAACTGTACCATGATAGGGAGGGTTCGGACTTAATGCAGAAGTTTTTCTGATCAATGATTCCTCTTAACCATAAGCAAGAATGGATTTTTGAAGCTAAAAGTGAAGAAGATGACAAAGGGAAAGGAAGGAGATTTTGTAGATCTATGTTCTCTATTATTATTATTTTTGATAACCTCTCTGTTCTTCTCCACTATTTTAGGATCATTCTGATTTAATTTGTTATTAGTTTATAATTAAGATTACTAATAAAAACCATCACACATGGCAGCACGGAATTGGGTGTTTCATGACCACATGTACAATGAGATGGTTATACAGACTACTAGAAGTTTTCTGTTACTGTGAATTCTGTTAATGACTTAGAGGAGGACAATTAAGCTGACCAAGTCTTTTCTAATTATAGTAAATTAGCACCTAAACTCTAAATGGGATTCTCTTAACTCAAAAAATTTCTCCATCACCTTCGATCTCCCCTTATGCGGTATTTTCTCTTTCTAGTCTGTCTCACTCCACCATTAAATCCATAAAACACCCTTCTCACTAGAACTTGTCTCTCTGTCTCTCTCCCTGTCTCCAAAGAAAGACCCCATGCCTATGCTATGCCATGCCTGAAATTCCTCCTATGCCATCATAATTGATTTTGATCAAAGAAATAAGGGAAAGATAAAGGAAAGAAAGACATGATGGAAATGGCCTTGAAAAGGGCGCTTTTCTTCGTGTTTTTCTTAGTTTTTAATGTCTTGGTAATCCAAGGACAAGATTATGTATTCGATAAACCAGATAAAACAGCAGGAGGAGATACAGAGACAGATACACCTGGGGCACCACCACCTGCACAGGATAACTGCAATGGTGTATTTTTATCGTATTCATTTATCTCTAGGGAAAAAGAATTCCCACATGTCAAGAATGTAACGGCGCAGTCTTGGGCATTTAAGTCCATTGCATCGATATTGAATGCAGGGACAGAGGAACTCAAGGCATGGAAGATATTCATTGGGTTTCAACATAAAGAGATCTTAGTTTCAGCGTCTGGGGCAGTTAATATGAATGGAGATGATTTTCCTGCCCCTGTTGGCAATGGAACCTATTTATCAGGTTATCCCACATCAGATTTGAAGACATCCATTGAGACAGCAGGAGATCTGTCACAAATTCAGGTTGAAATTGAGTTTAAGGGAACACAGTTTGGCGTAAAGCCCCCTGCAGTGCCCATGCCAAAAACAATTCGACTTGAAAATGATGGATATAAGTGTCCCGCACCAACCAAACACAGTAAGTTTATCTTCTTGTTGTTATATTACAACACCTCCTTCTGCATCCCTTAAGTGATTGATTGAGTGAGTCATTTTCCTTTTTTGTAGTCACTAACTGTCGAAATTTAGCTTTCTGATTTACTTTTGGTTCTCTGCATTTTTTTTTCTTGCACAAATGCGACCCGAAGAGAAATCTACAATTTCATGAATCATGATGCATAATTAATATCGATGCAATGGTAAAATATATTATGGCTGGTTGGAATTTCGGTTATGTGATTGATCAAAAGGAGATGTCATATATATAGGCCTAAATGATACTTGGTTCGCTTATTTTCTAACTGTGCATGCATGCATGCTTTTAAATTCTAACCTAGTTTGAACTTTTGTTTTACAGAGACTTCGATGTACGTATGCTGTAAAAGGAACCCAAAGTTTAAGGCCAATTCAACCAAAGTAAAGTTTTTGCCTAGACAGAATGGAGATCTCTCCCTCATGTACGACGTTCTCCAAGCATATGACGGAAACTATCTTGCTCAGGTTACAATTGATAACACAAACCCGCTTGGACGTCTTGATCACTGGAACTTGACTTGGGAATGGATGAGAGGGGAATTCATATACTCAACTAGAGGAGCCTACACTCACCTGAAAGATTCTTCCCAGTGTCTTTATGGTCCTCCTGGGACTTACTACAAGGATTTGGATTTCAGTGCTGTCCAGAATTGTGAGAGAAAACCGACCATTTCTGACCTTCCTGCCGAGAAAGAAAAGGATGAAAAACTTGGAAATATGCCATTCTGTTGTCGGAATGGGACTATCCTACCAACAACAATGGATGAGTCCAAAGCAAGGTCAATCTTCCAACTGCAAGTTTACAAGGTTCCGCCTGATATGAATCGAACAGCACTCAATCCTCCACAGAAGTGGAAAATTGATGGAGTTCTTAATCCACAATACAAGTGTGGACCTCCTATTAGAGTAGCCCCAACTGAATTTCCTGATCCAAGCGGGCTTCAGGCAAGAACCTTGGCTATTGCAACTTGGCAAGTAGTTTGCAACATCACCAAGCCGAAGATTAAGAGTTCTCGTTGTTGTGTTTCGTTCTCTGCCTTCTATAATGATTCTGTCATTCCTTGCAACACCTGTGCTTGTGGTTGTCCAAATCCTGACCGTTGCAATCCCAACGCGCCAGCTATGCTTCTTCCTTCCGAAGCTCTTCTTGTTCCTTTCATCAATAGAGCTGAAAAGGCTAAAGCATGGGCAAAAATGAAGCATAATAAGATTCCGAATCCATTACCATGTGGTGATAATTGTGGAGTTAGCATCAATTGGCATATTAACTCTGATTATAAAAAAGGATGGTCAGCTCGGATCACTCTCTTCAACTGGCTAGATTTCGCTTTTGAGGATTGGTTCACTGCAGTTCAGATGAGGAAAGCTTATCATGGCTACGAAAATGTCTACTCATTCAATGGAACAAAGCTTCCACAAATCAACAACACCCTCTTCTTCCAAGGTTTACGCGGTTTAACTTTCTTAATGGGGGAGACAAATGGAACACATCCTAACTCTGATCCACGAGTACCTGGTAAGCAACAGTCGGTGATCTCCTTTACAAAGAGACATACTCCTGACATTAACATAGCAAAAGGCGACGGGTTTCCTTCAAAAGTATATTTCAATGGTGAAGAGTGTTCACTTCCTACTCATGTTCCTATTGGAGCTGGCCATAGATCTCGTATTAACCTCCTCCCAATAGTTGCCCTTACTATTATGACATTTGTGCTAATGATGGATCAGTTCCATTAATCATCCACATTTCCATTAATACGTACAGCTCTTAACTTCAGTTTTAGTCACTCTTGTGGTACACTTGGTTCATTATGTCATATGAGAGTTTTTTGCTTCCAAAGGGAATCAACACATGTCTAGTTTGTAAAAAAGTTTACAGAATTCACACAACTTCATTTCATTTTGAAATCAGACGTTCGAAATGTGGTTAGCAGGTGAATCAGGCCACATTGTGTTCGAATAACAAACTCAACCTTTATGATAATTAGTTGATTCCCAAAAGCACAAATAGGAGCTACGTACCTACTCAAGAGTGCATGCATGAAGTCGAATTGATCAAATTTGGTGCTCAGTCAGTAGGAAAATGGTTTTTCTGGTGTGTCGTTCAGAGATGATCAAGAAATCCTCTTCTGGTAAATTGTTATTGTCTTTCTAGTATGGTGTGAGGGATTTGCGCGTTTTTTGTGATTTATTGAGTTTCTAAGTGTTGTAAGAAGAGGTTTTCATGGGAAAGAAAATTGTAGGTTGGTTCATTAAGTTTTGTTGTTATATTAATTCTATATATCTAGGTTTCTAATTCGAATAACTGCGTTTTATATTGATCTTTCTTATAATCCACATTCAACTTCAATGGATTCTTCTTCAGATACTAGAAATCTAGAATAGCCTGCCCTCATTTTGATAAAATGATAAATGTATCTGAACATTCGATAATAATTCACATCGATGTTTGATCGAATCCGTACCTAGTTACAGTCTTACAGATTGTTATTGCAATGTTTGCATGCTGTTCTTGATTGAATACATCCCCAACCATTGCATTCTGTTTGCTACTAGTATTTTCATCAGCTACAAAGGATGACAGAAAGATGGTCAAGATTGTGTAATGTGTATGCAGAGTTTAACAAAACACAACTTACATTAGTAAATCAAGCTCATTGCTCATATGGAGTTTGAAGTTTTAAATGAGCTAGAACTTGTATACACTCAACTAATAGTGCATGAACTTGACCCTCCAAGGTAGGCAAGTTAAGTGCAAAATGGTGAGAAAAGCTTCAACAAATTATGTATATATGTTGCATGTGCAGTGTATGAAAAAATGTTCACCAAAGCAGTGGAACTGTGGAAGTGTATGTATATATGTGACCCCAAACATTGCCCAACCAAGGGGACAAGAAACAAACTACACAGTTCCATGGGCCCAAAGCTCTTGCAATCAAGAAATTCAAGATAACCATTGAGAATACTTTGAGAATTGAGACACCAAGTTTAGAGTTTAGACAAGTGATTTCTTGATTTGATTTGTTCTGAATGAAGTTTATATAAAAAGGAGATTTGATTTGTTCTGAATAAAGCAAATTGACTGTGAAGACTGAAGACTGAAGATCATATCATGCTTCATCAACTCCAAAAAAGATAGTTATAGAATATATGGAGAGAAAGGGAAGAGGAGACCAAGGTGGGTCAGTTATACACGTTGTGTTCAGGCAAATCCATGTGCCCACATGGCATGGAAGATAATACAGTACAGAGAAACAACATTAACATAAAACATTAAAGGAACAGTCTTTACTAGAAGAAGAAGAAGAAGAAACACAAACTACACCCACTTCTTCTTCTTCAGTAGAGAGGAGAAAGAAGTGAATATGAAGGAATCAACTGATGGGTTTGTGAGAGCAGATCAAATAGATCTGAAAAGCTTAGATGAACAACTTGAAAGACATTTAAGTAGAGCATGGACTATGGAAAAGAAGAGAGAAGAAGGTAATGGAGGTAAAGAGAAAGAAAGGGTTAGAGAAGAATGGGAAATTGATCCAACTAAACTTATTATAAAAACTGTAATTGCTCGTGGCACTTTTGGTACTGTTCATAGAGGAATCTATGATGGACTTGATGTTGCTGGTAATAAAAATTCCCTTTTTTTCTGTTCTTTCAGTATCTTTTTTTTTATTGCTTTTGTTTACTTTATGATTTAGGATCATTCCATATTCCATATTAGTGTATTACCATATCAATGTACTTAATTTTTTTTTAATACCCATTTGAAAATTATGTGAAAACCCAATTGAGATTTATGAGTTAATTTGGATTCAATAAGGCTGGTGATTTAGTACTGATCTGGTGGATAGATCCAGAAGTTTAAGTTGATAGTATGTTTTCAGCTGTCACATTCATGAATTTGTTTAATTTATATTCGATTGGTAGGTTTTCTGCTAGATGTTGGACTCATTGTTTTAAGCCTTTTCTTGGTTCATTAGGATATTGCATCAGTTTGTTTCTCTACTTGAACATTTCTTTTGATCTCGTAAATGGGCTATATGTCATTGTGATTCTTTTGGATTTGTACTTGAAGTTTTCATGATCTACGAGATTACCAAAAGTTGATAATAAGTGGGAAATTTTGCAGTTAAGTAAATTAGATTCTGAATTTCAGAAGGTTTTGATTTACCCCAGCTGTCAATACATTTTAGATTTTGTACTGTCTGAGATTGACTCCAGACGGAAACTGCAATGTTAAGTATTAGAATGGAACAACCGGCAAAAGCAGTCTAGAAAGCAATAATTTGATTGTGATTTATATTGAACTCTACAAGTACTTTTGTTTTTTCGAACTTCATTCCCACTGTGTTTGGTTTTATCAAGTGAAGAGCTTAATGAATGCGACTAGATTCTCATTTTGCATTATCTTCTTTGCTCATATAGACTTAAGTACTGCTGCATTTCACACTATAAAGACATTCTTTACCTCAGGCTCCACTAGTAGTTGATCTCCCTTTGTAATCGTTTTCAGTTAAATTGCTTGACTGGGGAGAGGAGGGCCATAGAACAGAAGCTGAAATTGCTTCACTCAGGACAGCGTTTACTCAAGAAGTTGCAGTTTGGCATAAGCTTGATCATCCTAACGTTACCAAGGTAAGTTCGGAATCTCGTTTTTCTTCATTTATTATTTATTCTATGACTTCCAATAAACATATGCATTTTTAGGCTTAGATTATATAGACAATGATTGGACATGCATGAATCCAGAATTCCATACCAAATCAAACTTTACTGTCACTACCATCGACAAGCTGAAATCAGTTGGTTTCTTGTAGTCCATCCTTATTCATTAGAATTTGTCAATACTATATAGATATTTACAATGATAAGTGAATGTCACTTTATCTTGATCCTTTCCTAATTGCACTTAAGCATTCTGTTCTATAACTAATCTGTCACAGATGCCAAGCGAAGTTGATTAATCTTCACTTCTGATGAAATAGTCTTTGCCAAGTAATAACCTACACCTATTAACTTATTAGCTTGCTCAGTTTACTGCCCATACAGTTCCACATCCTACTTAATCCTGTCCACCACACTAGTTAAGAAATGGGTCATAAAGTGTGTTGACAAGCTGGAGATAATAATTGACTCCCAAATGAAATACAACTCTCCAAAATCCGACCTACTCGTTCCAACAAACCACTCAGCTACTGAGGGTATTTACTTTTCTTACTAGATAGGGTATGAACAAGAAGAGCAACCAATAACTGTAAAGAAGGGAAAAAAAAATAAAGGTCCTAGTTTTGACCTACTTATTTCCTAACAAACCACTTAGCTACTGGAGATCAGTATTTTTCTTACAATGTCGGGTGCAAACAACCAGAGCAACAAATAGTTTCTGATCCCTTGACAAGACTTTCAACACTATCCATCCCAAAGTCTTACTCTTGAAAAATTGTCAAAGTGGGAAGTATATCTCAACAGTTTCAGACTTTGCATTGATAATCAATACAGAAACATGATACCAGCATCCTCAACTGAACTGCCTCGACCCCACATTAAAGCCAGAAAGAACTTACAAGTCAATGTCCTGTTAATCAGCTTAGCCAAAACAAAAGAATCTTTGTTTCACACGTGAATACGTGATGGAATTTGAGTTCAACTACATGTATTTATAGATATCCTACAGCTACCAACTAAGTTCTACCCTTACTCTAGAGAGTAGAGACTAGAGAGTTGGATGAGGTTAAAATGTACGAGATGCTGTGGAACTAAGTATCAGTCATGTACAAGATACATGACTAAATCATTCCAAACTGGACTCTGATAATTGATCAATTTTGAAATTCTCAATACAAATTAATCTGGTAAAGTACCAACATCCCCTTTAAAATTCAAACGTGGTTTGTACACCAAGCATATTTCTCAAAAGTTGAAACTCCAGATTCTCTTCAAAGACTTTCTGAAAAGAGGAGCATATCCAAAGTTGATTTTTCATTGGTTATATGGCGTTCATTTGGAGTTCAGAGAAGCAATCCATCCTTGTTCTATCACCTTGCAAAACTGGAGTACATTTTGACAACTTCATGTGTTACTCATGCACTTTGGCAGTTTGATTAATAAACTTACTATATACCTCAAGGATGACAAAAAAAAATAGCCATGTGAACAGCAAATCATCCTTAAAACTAATGCAGAATCTAATGTCCCATGACCTAAACTTGATAGAACTTTACAAGAGAACTTAGTCGTTTTGGGGGGATCAGGCACAGTATGGGACACATTTTTTATCTCCACAGAAAACGTTACAGAAATTGATTTCTACAATGTTCAGAAAACGTTACAGAAATTGATTTCTACAATGTTTATGCATAAATCAATTTTTGCATAGTTAAACCTATGCAGATATCAATTTTGCAGAGTGAAGTCGTGCAAAAAGATATGTTAGCAGGTTGAGAATCTATTAAAAACTATCTGAGTAAATCTTTTGATTATTTTTAAGTTCTTTATGAAGTCATGCTTGTGCTTTCGTATGTAGCTAGGAGCCTAGGATAATAAAAGCTTAATTCAAGTGAAAATATCCTTTATCTAAAGAAAGTCAAAAGCCAGGAGTATATTAAGGCAAAAAGGACTTTAAAAGTCTCAACTTTTTCATCGAGGCTAGTTTTTGGGCCATGCAAACTGTTTATTTCCGTTCCGGTGTGTCTAATTCAATAATTTCCATACTACACTTGTTTGTTTGGATTTCATTTCTATGGTTTTGTTTCCATGTTAGTGCTAACACAGCTGAATTACTTGCAGTTTATAGGGGCTACAATGGGAAATTCAGAGCTGAATATACAAACCGATACTGGCCACATTGGAATGCCTAGTAATATTTGCTGTGTTGTTGTTGAATATCTTCCGGGTGGTGCACTGAAATCATACCTTATAAAGAACCGTAGAAGAAAGCTGGCTTTTAAAGTTGTTCATCAACTGGCTCTGGATCTTGCAAGAGGGTTAATTTCTTTTGCCACATCTGTTTTAATAAATGATTTAGGCACACTTTATGGCCCTAAATTTTAGTAACTTAGAACTTACTATAGATCTTCTATCTTTTTTGTAGATTAAGTTACCTTCATTCTCAGAAGATTGTCCACAGAGATGTAAAAACGGAGAACATGCTTTTGGATAAAAGCCGCACTGTCAAAATAGCTGACTTTGGAGTTGCTCGGGTTGAGGCACAAAACCCGAATGACATGACAGGGGAGACTGGGACCCTTGGGTACATGGCTCCTGAGGTATTCGATCATTAACTTTGCAATGAAATTTTCTGATGCAACTTTAGGGTTTAGTTCATATATCTGTCTACAATAGCTGTGACTTAAGTCCTGATATTTTATAAAAGCATACTTTTAAAAGGTTGAACTTACATAGAAGCTCTCTCTCACTCTAGAGAGAGACCAATAAGACTTCATGTGTTAGTGATGTGGGACTAAACCACATACAAACCTACAATACCCTTGCCTCCAACAGGTATCACACCATTGTCTTAGTATAGTGACCAATACATGTTAGCTGCCCACACTAGCTGACAGAAAAATAAAAAATAAACTAGCTGACAGAATTTTTTTAGAAAGTACCAGATTTGATAAACAAGTTTTACTTTACTAGAAATATAAAAGATGAAATAATAATATTGATGCATTAGGTTTAACCACATAGACTTTATATCTAAGCTATGTGAGACTCAACCAAACACCAAAAGCCTAAAATACCCTTGTCTAGGGAGACGTAATTTTGAGATAGAGATGGAAATTACCAGGGAGATGCAATGTATTAAACAGTTGGATATCCTGATTGGGCAAGGTCATTTCGGGATAAGGAGATAATGTAATATAAAAATTGACAGTATATCCACTTTCTGGAACCCCAAAAGAAATGATAAATGTTCACTTTGGTCATTGTATTTGTCCGTTTGTTGCAATTTAGTCATCAAACTTTTTTTCTGTCAGTTTGGTCATCAAAGTTTAATTTTGTTTGCAATTTAGTCATCAATTATATCTCTATCATCAAAGTAGGGCATTCCAAAGTAGATAGAGTATTCTATGCGATTTTACAGATTTTACAGATTGATTTTGGACTTAAGATGATTTTGTTTGAGCATGATGTTAAGGAATGATGTAGCTAATGAAGAATGGTAAAGACTTGAACTTATATCTTCATGGGTGTCATAAAGAAACAGTTGGTGAATACACTGTTAAGTGTTTTGAAACAAAGATTTACCGGATGACTAAACTGCAAACAAAATGCAACTTTGATGACCAAACTGACAGAAAACAAGTTTGATGAATTAATTGCAAAA